>AWUE01019948.1:0-111623 GCA_001974825.2 Corchorus olitorius | reverse complement strand
TTATTGAATTTGTTCAGAAGTTTAGTTGTTAGGGGAAGTGATTGATTTATGGCCATTGTAGATCACATACTGAAAGAATAAAGGTTTTAGAATCTTTTGCATTCTTCTTCCCTTTTATTGTTCGATATATGTCCTTTTTGTATGATATCTCTATTTTAGTTGGTCATAGCAAATCATGATTGTTCAGAACTCCAATCATGTTTTTCTTTCCTATCTTTGTTTTTCTTCTGGAGTCCTACAGCCATCACCTTAGCTTCTCTGTTTTCTGTTCAAGAAGAAGAAATTCCCAGGTGGTCCGTTTCAGATTGAAGATAATCATCCCCTACATCTAAATCTCAGCCAAAGAAATATTTTAGTTTCTGGTAGCACTACCCATCACCTCGTTATAATATAATTAAGCAAATAAAAAATTTAGGTGAATGTTAATTAATGAATGAATTCAAGATTAAAAAGATTATTATGCTTGCCTTGTTTGGTATGGCCCATTTTCACATTTTCATGCATAAACCAAATTATGAAGGGAAAGTCTTTCACTTTCTAGTACCTCAGCTCTCTATTAATAATGAACCTTCTTTTTCTTCCTGTTCCTCAATTGAAAGTGATCAAAAAATATATAAATTAAAAAGGAAGAAATGGATGGAAAAGCTCTAAAGCAATGTTGACACGTTTTCTTTTGTTGTGTGTGTGTTATCCGATTTCATATAATTTGTTGTCTCTGTTCTTTCTTTGTTACATGATCAATGGGCTTCAGTTGCTTTTTGTTCCCAAGCTTCAGACTTCAAATTTTTTTCCTATAGGCATAAAGGTATTTGGGGTCTTCACTAATTTTTTGTACGGGTTTGTTTGTTGCTACTTGCTACTGCTATTGGTATTTTTTTAAGTAGGAATTGATACATGATTTGCTTAATTGTGTGGATTTAGGTTTTATGATAATAATTTTGGGTTTCGAAGCTTTGATAAAGGTCTTGAAGGCTGAATAAAGAAATGACTTTTGAATTATTATATATAAGTTTTCAAATTGATGGAATGCTTTGAATTGCTTTCTATTTGCAACTTAAAGTCTGTTATTATACTTGCTTAATTGTTTCTTTTTTTTCCCACAATTAAGCTTGGTATTATAGAATATCTTTAATTATTAAGATGTGTTGTTGAGTTGTTACTTTAAGAGTTTAATTTCATCTTTATAATTGTAGAATGACTTTGACTTGTTGTGTTTTGATCAATTTTTAGTTGTGATTAGACATGGCTATACCTCGCTCGAACCATCCCCTTTAGTTAATTAAAAATGAATAAAAATTTTATAGTAGCTACAAACAAACTTAATTTATTTAATTTAATAAATCAATCAACTTGCTGGAAAATTAGTAAAAAGCTTGAATTGCCAACAAATGGAATTTAAGTCGGATACATCAGTTTTAATCAAGGTGATTTTAGAATGTGAAGGTCAATCTAGCTGGAATATTAGACAAATTTACAAGATATTGTTAGCTTAAGAGAGAGAGGCTGGAATTGGATTCATAGAGCAGTAAATGAGTTGCAGACTTGGTGGTAGGCCAGTTCAAAAGCTTCTAGTTTTGTGTTACTTTGCTTTTTAAAATACAATAAAAGGGAAAGTGCCAATAATATTATGGGCTTGATGAATTAAAGATTGAACCAAAAAGTGATTAGTTCAATACCAGCATGGGAAATGAAATGTTTGAGATATTTATAGTTTGTTAAATACCAATATGGGAAAACAATAAGTCTTCTTCCAATTGATTAAAAATTGATAGCTAGTGAAATATAGATATTTTTTAAAGTTCTTTATTCTTTAAAGCTAAGATTATATTATTTTGACTTTGTGGAAGTTATTGGCAAGCTTCAAGTTCGTTTCTTTGTTCATTCTTTGTGCTTCCAGTTAAGTATCTCTCATTTTATTCACTTCGTGTGTATATATAATATCATTTAATTAATGATTTATAATGCAAATATGCTTATTATGTTTCTATCAACTTAATGAACCAAACAGGGCATCATTCTAAATAAGATCAATGGGACTCGTGTCAGGTATATCATATCTACTTACGTCTTTTATCCCTCTTTTTTAAGAGTTATTCTGACTTATAGCTATATAACTCCTTTATCTTTAACTGTTTTGAGGTAAATATCGAAAATCCAAGTTTAGTTTTCATTACTTATACAGTTGTGAACTATATTAATCATTCAATGTACGTCTTCATTCCATATTGGGTAATGATGCATACTGATTTAGCTATGTCTTTGGGTTTGGCCAAGCCATTTACAGGGTCTCCGGGTTTACAATTTGTAGCTGATTTGAGCTTTTGTGAATTTACTTGATGCTGCTAAAAGATTCAACATGTATTGCTCTTTTGTCACCATATTTAAAGGTATATATGGTTGATGTCAATGTTGATTAATGCATGATATTGCGGATGAGTCAATTTATTTTTTTGAAAAATATTTTCAAAGAAGATTACTCTAGCTTCTTTTTTTCTTTGCAAGGAAAATCATTAACAGAGACCTTACTATTATTCTTATTCTAAAGGATTTAAAGACTATCTTTAAAGTGAGGTACTCTCGATAGATATACCACTAATATTCACTTGGGTATATGTATAGGTGAAAAACTATCTGCTGGGAAGGTTGAAGTTAAGAGGAGCTGCAGAGCTTCAAGAGCGTATTTTGACAAAATACCAGTATGGTTTGTCTTTATAATTAGATGAATATTACGATTGCTCTATGTTTGTAGGCATTGAGAGATGTCTGTTTTTACATTTAGGTTTGGTATTTTGACATTTTAGTTCTTAGCTCATTGTTCAATTAGTTTGTAAATTGTAAGAACAATTTTGTTTTAATATTAATATATATAATAATATTTCGTTTATATTTTGTTCACTACTCAAGCCTAAACATATATTATTATATTTGTAAAGAAGCCAAAATTATTAAATATATAAATATTATATAAATTACCAAATAAGAATAAATATTATATAAATTGCTACGGACTAACTACGATCGGGACATTATTTTAGGATTATAAAATGGCTACGCACATAATGGTAGCTACGGACTTGCTACAAACATGTCTACCAATAGCTACAGAAAGTCAACTCAAATATCTAGGTTGACTTTTGACATTTAGCTACGAACTGCTACGGACTTGCTACGCACAAGGAGACGGAAACGTTAATATAACTTCCGTCCAAAGTATCTGTTACGGTCTTTGGAATATTAGCTACAGGTTTGGTCCGTAGCTACTTGCTACGAACATAGTAATTCCGTAACTATATATTATTTGCGACGCCAAGATTTGCAAGGGACACGGCTACGGGCAATTTCTGTAGCTGATTCATTTTAGCTATGGGTTTCAGACTTATTGCTACGGAAATTGTCCGTCGCAATAAACATGTTTTCTAGTAGTGGCTGATGAATGCTGAATTGATGAAAACTTAAAAGTAAAGCAACATTAATCTCCTGGTAATACAAGCAAGCATTTTAGTAATAATTTTCTAAGCCTTGGGTTGGGCAGACTCTATATCTGAAACTACTGGAGATACTTTAGCAGAGGAGGATGGCTGAGGCTGAAGCAAAGGCTCCTCATCGTCGTGGCTTTTAGAACTGAAATTGCAACAAAAGAAGAGAGCCAAGACAATCAAAGTAGTCAAGGCAAAGGAAAAAGGTATAATGTGTGCACTGGCTCCAAGCACTTGATTACTATCTGTATGCTTCTTCAGAAACTCTTTCCAATCATTCTTTAGTAGGATCCACCATATCCGCACCAATACCCAAAACAATAGGCTTACTGCAAGAGTAAACCAAAGCGGAAGCCTCCAAGTATTTACTTTATACCCAAACCCTCTTTTAGGCTTACTGCAAGAGTAAACCAAGGCGGAAGCCTCCAAGTATTTACTTTATACCCAAACCCTCTTTTATTCATTTTTTCTGCAAAATCCGGACTGTAGCCTATATAACGTGAAATGAAATCAAGTCCCATGCAAATGGCCAAGGGAAGAAAAAAGCCAAAGGCACCGCCGTAAATAAAAATATTTCGCAACAGATCAGATTGATGCTTTCCCCCCTCCATTTTGGTCTCCAGTATTGTAAGCCAACATCCACCAAAGGCTAATGAAAAAAAGCAATACAAAACCGCTGAAAACCACGTTGGTGCTTCTTCTTCGACTCTTCCATGCTCCATTGTTATCTCAGTCAAACTAAGGAAATTATAATATTCTATCATCAGTGAAAATCATGTTTTCCACATATTGAACATTATAAGTTGATGAATTTGTTGAAGTACCGTAATAATTAACAATAATCAAAGAAATTCCCTGCAATTATAAGAGAGTCAAACTGAACTGTTATGAATTGAGAGCTTATGTATCCCTCATCAATCACTGACATGACAGTTGAAACTTGAAATGCAAACATTTTAAGCTTTAAAAACAGTGGCCTGCAAAAACCTTAACTATGGCAGTAAAATGCATATTAACCGAGTGCAATATTACTGCAATTGCAAACCAAATTGGACCAACTATCAGTAATTAGGGTCCTAAGAAAATGTCTCCAAGCAATGTCTAGAACAACAACCATTATCCTACTCTTGCATACATATCTCTTTCTCATATTGGAACTTAGAGAAGAGGCATACATATCCCTGTTGAAATGTCATACATATATTAAAACACAAAGGAAATGAATGCCACAAATCATTGATAGAAACCTCAGACAAAACAAGGATTGATCCTTGTCTACCATGACAGCATAACTTAAAAACTTGAACTGAAATATTCTTGTCTAAGTCTAAAGCAAAGTAGTTCAAAGTTAAGCTGCTTGCTAATTGCTCTTGTGCAACTAATGTCTAACAGTATTATTTCCCTATCAGGAGGCTAATGAAGTAAAGCCTGCTAATCCATATGGATTTGGAGCTACATTTCTAAAATGCTCCATTTTATCTCAATCAAACTAAGAAACCATATCAGTAAAAACATGTTTAACATATACAGTTAAAGTTGTTTAATGGTGTAATTACTGATACCAGGAATCGCAATACGTAGGTTAAATATATAATAAGTAATCTACAAACTAAATAATATAATTTCTTCCTTAATGACCTGTTTAGCTACAAGATTTATATAATCATATCCATACGAATTGAGGCATAACATTGCATAATTATTATGTAATTTAATTATAATCAACAAGCTAGCGCGGCAAGTAAACACAGTAGCATCAAAAGTACCGAAGAAATAAACAAATTAGGTCTATTATCAAAGTAATTATAATCATTAAAATCATATTTTCATATTCATAATTAAAGTAATTTAAAGCAAAACAATTAGCAGAGTCATGAATTCCATACCAGTAGAAGGAAATAGGAACCAAAATAGATGAAATATGAAAACCAAATGTTGTTGTGCGAGGTGACCTATTTTTTTTAGAGAAAATGTTAAGGTGGCTATTACAACAAATCCTGGATATAACTAGGATACAATAAGGCTTTACCATATGCTACGGCTCGTACCTCAGGCCCCAGAGTTCTATTGGAAATCCCAATCGAGTCATACTCCCAATATTTTGGGTCGAGTCATCAATTCGGGCTGGATCATTAATTCAAGTCACTCTAACAGCAAATAATGGATACGGCTCGGTAATATATAGAACTGCATATATATGGATTAGTTATTTGAGCTCGTTTGGCATCGTTTCCGTTTTTTGTTTTCTGTTGCCAATTTTCTGTTTTTGGAAACAAAACAGTGAAAACATGTTTGGCAGGCTGTTTCTGTTTTAAAAAATTTTGGAAACAGAAGCAGTGTTTTGGAAAAAAGTGGAAACAAGAATTTTGTGTTTTCATGTTTTTTCAAAACACTTCCAAAACACAGAAGCACAATGATGAACAGTAACTCACATGCTTTTTAACCTTTTTTTTTACTTTTTTATTTAAAAACATACAACCAAATTGTATATCCAAACATGTTTTTGTTTTCAAAAATTGACAATGCAACAAAAACAAAACGAAAACGAAACAAAAACAAAAAACAAAAAAACGAAAACGATACCAAACGACCCTCAGGTAATCTATTTCTTTTTCACTTGTAGCAAATGAAGCATTTAAGAATTTGAGATCTTTGGGAATTCAAAAACCTTAAAAATTCTAAATTAAAATAAATATATATACTGATATATGTACTAGCATTTGGCACATGCTACACATTCGTAAAAATTGATATAGCAGCAAGAATGCAACATTTTCTAAATTGCCTTCTTTTTTTTTGGTTAAATTTTCTAAATTGCCTTTAAAAGTTAAGAAGCGATCCACATTTTTTACCTAAAAATAAAAAAGGAGATCCACATTTAGCAGTGGTTCGTATGACTTGTAGGAGCACATTATATACCTGTTATACAATCTAATGCCATATACTAAAATGAGCCCACTATACTTAAATACTTAAATAGCCAACTCTGTAGGCCCAGCCCAAGTAACACTAAGCAAACATCTAACAATTTCTTTACCTCAGACTTAAAATCTTAAATAGCCAGCGTTGTTAATTTGTTTTACAAAATATGAAAAAGGAGCAATAAGCTTCCACCAATTTTCCAGATCCTCCCCTGTTTTACTTACAAGAAAATATCAAGCTAGTTTAACTAAGTGGATGGCCCTTTCATGTAAATGTAAATGTGAGTTTGGTGCGCAATTTTGGGTTCAGTTCCATAAAATATGGAATTAAGTAACAAAAAGTGGTTATAAAATCATCCTAGAAACCAAAAAAAAAAAATCATCCTAAATGAAAGTGTCCGTCTTCCATTTTGCTGATGAATGCTGAATTGATGAAAACTTATAAAGTAAAGCAACATTAATCTCCTGGTAATACAAGGAAGCATTATAATAATTTTCTAAGACTTGGGTTGGGCAGACTCAATATCTGAAACTGGAGATACTTTGGCAGTGGAGGATGGCTGAGGCTGAGGCTCATCTTCGTTGCTTTTACAACTGAAATTGAAACAAAAAAACATAGCCAAGGCAATCAAAGCAGTCAAGGCAAAGGAAAAAGGAATAATGTGGGCATACGCTCTAAGCACTTGATTATCTTTATGATTCTTCACAAACTCTTTCCAATCTTTGTTTAGTAGGATCCACCATAACGCAGCCAATACCCAAAACAATAGGCTTACTGCAAGAGTAAACCAACGCGGAAACCTACGAGTAGTTGCTTTATACCCAACAATCCCTCTTTTATTCATTTTTTCTGCAACACTCGGATAGAAGCCTAAATAAGTTGCAATGAAGACATGGCCCATGCCAACGGCCGTGGGAAGAAGAAAGCCAAAGTCAAGGGCGTAAAAAAAAATATTTCGCCACAAATCAGATCGATGCTTCCCGCCCTCCATTTTGATCTCCAGAATTGTAAGCCAACATCCACCAAACCCTAATGAAGCAAAGCAATACCAAGCCGCCAGAAACCTTCTGCTTGGTGGTCCTTCCACTCTTCCATGCTCCATTAATGTTATCTCAGTCAAGCTAATTAAGGAAAATATAATACTATTAAGTATCATCAGTCGAAATATATATACATTAGTTGATGAATTTGTTTAAGTACCGTAATTAATTAATAATAATAATCAAAGATGCACAGTAAGGATCTGTGCTTAATTTGTAAAATAATCATTTCTGGCAGATTATGCTCATTTCATCATATTTAACAAGATAGAAGTTCAATGAATTGAAACACAAAGGAAATGAAAACATATTCTGAAAGAGACCCAGACAAAACAGGGATTGATAACAAGGATCGTTTGCAGTAAGGAAGTATATATAATACCGAAGAAATTAACAATCTATTAGCAAAGTAATTATAATCATCAAAATCATATTTCATATTCATAATTGAAAGTAATTTAAAGGAAAACAATTAGCATAGAATATTTATGGATTCCATACCAGTGGAAGGAAATAGGAACTTACAACCGAAAGAGAGAAAATAGCTAGGAAAAGCAAATAATGGATACGGCTCCGTAATATAGAACTGCATATATATGGATTAGTTTTGAGTTTTGACTAATCTGTTTCATTTTCAATTTTAGAAGCATTAATTTAAGAATTTGAGATCGATGAGGTTTCAAAAACCTTAAAAATTCCAAAATAAAATAAATAAGTGGGTTATAGGCTAATAGCCTGCCTACAGACAATTTTTTTTTTTTTTTAATTTCGATCTGGGTTTACACTGAATAGGACTGTTTAATCAGGGCTTAATAAAGTTTGTTATAACTCTAAAACACTTATCTCTATCCAAAAAACATTAGATCAAGCCTTTTAGTAAATTTGGTGGGTACGCAAATAATATATAGTTGTTGGGCTAGATTTTAAGCAGTTGGGACGGTCCTAAATATTTGGGCTTGAGAGAGGAAAATTGAGTTTAAGTTTCGGCTTGGGATTAATTATATTTTGGGCCTATAGATGATAAAGCCTTTGAGTTAATTAAAGGAGTTAAATATAGTTATTAAGTGAGTTAATGGCCGTTACTTTTTCACTTAAATTGGGAATTCATTAAATGTTTTTCACATGCCAATTAATGTCAAAAAAGAGTTAATTTAACCATTATTTGGACACTATAAGTAAGAGATTTTCACTAAAACTTCACAATTCACATCGTGTAATGTTATGATAAATTTCTTACATTATACACGTTAATTATAACAATAATTGAGTCACGTTATAAATGGAGACGCAATCGGGGGATAGTGGAGATCCTCTCTCGTTGGAGGAAATTGATCAGATCGAGCGAAGTGCAAAGAAGGTTAAGGAGGGGGTTGATGTTGATTTACCGGGGTTTGGACAGGCTAAATCTTTCCTGCAGACGCTGGTCTGGGGCAAGAAATCAGAGGCAGAGGTCCAAGAGCAAGGGATCATTGATCAAATAGTTATGGAGGAGGATGAATCCTTTTCCGATGATGAATCAGAATCTGTTAGAGTGGAGGGTGTTCCATTTGTGAATGTAGACAAAGAGAGACGGGATGCATTACGGAGACCATGGAGGTTCTCCATTATTGTCAAATTACTAGGACGATCCTTGACTTATTCAGTCTTTCAACAGAGACTAGAGAAATTATGGAATCTTAGGGAGGAGGATGAGATGATTGATTTGGGGCATGGCTATTATGTCATTAAATTTAGAACTAGAGAAGCTGCTGCTCGGATTCTATCTGGGGGTCCATGGAAAATTATGGACCATTATCTTGTGGTTCAACGATGGAAACCAAACTTTCGCCCATCTTTGGCTTCAATTGGTAAAATGGCAATTTGGATTAGGTTAACGGAACTTCCGATAGAGTATTTTAATATGGAGATGCTCATGGATGTCGGTAATCAACTTGGGAAGACAATTTGACTGGACACAAATACGAGTATGGCCTCTAGAGGCAAATTTGCAAGGATTTGTGTGAAAGTAGATTTGTCCAAACCGTTAGTGTTTCGGGTTCAGGTGGGGGGTCTCTCTCAATCTATCGAGTACGAAACTCTGCATACAGTATGCTTCTCGTGTGGTATTGTTGGCCACCGTATGGGCAAGTGGTAAAAGTCGGCCACCGGAGCCTGTTCCTTCTGTTAACTCGGCGGCGGTGGATAAAGATCAGAGAGGTAGTTCCAATTTGGCAGCTAGGATTGCACCCGATAATTTTGGCCCATGGATGCTTGTACAACGTAAATTCAAGAAAAGAGTCGGCCAAAAACGAAAATCCCAACAGATTCAAAAGGATTTGGATTCAAATAATAAGTTTGTGGTGTTGGACTCGTTGGAGAATATGGAGGACGAGATCCATGTTAATGAGGAGGTGATTGCGGCATGGAAACAGGGTTCGAAAGGGGATCCTGTAAGATTGTCTTTTAGGGAAATTAAGGAGAGGGCAAGAAAAGAGAAAGTTGTGATTGCTCATGATTCACCACACTTTGTGCCAGAAACTTAAATTTGACTCTCTGCCCACTTTAAATGCCCAATCGCCTAAAATCACGTATGATTCGAGCTCCTCTTCTAGCCAGGTTCGACCCGCCTCTTCTAAATCTCGGGTTAAGACTAGGTCAGTTGACCGGGCTAAACCTTACTCCCATCCTAACTAATCCAAGTCTGGATCTGCTTTAAAAAAAACCACCCTCCCCAAAGCCCAAGCCCAATCTCTTACACTTAAAGAGATTTCAACCTGGTTGCCGAAAAATACCACCTTTTTTGGACCCAATCCAAATCCTAACAACTTGGCTGCCATTTTTGAGCCTCAGGCAGATAAAATAGAGTTGGAAAACAGATTGGATTCTCCTGAGCAAGTTCTGCTCAGTCAAAATACTCATCCCGCTCCAAAACCACCCGACATTATTATGGGTGAAGATGTCGCCTCCAGTCGGGGTCTGACGGTGGGTGAAGGTGCATTGGTTACTGTTCCATTGAACTCTATTCAACATGATGCTCAGGCCTCCGAGCTTGTTGTGCAAGCACTTCATTCCGATACCATTTTATCTTAATGGTTGTTCTCTCTTAGAATTGTAGGGGTATCCAAAACAAACGGTGCCTCCGTAATTGCAGAGAGTTGATTCGACAGTATAGACCCGATTTCCTTATTTTGATGGAACTCAAATGTAGTAATTGTCAAGTAGTAGCCGACTTTGGTAAGAAACTTGGCTTTGATCTACAGGTTGTGGTTCCTTCATCGGGTTTTGTAGTTGGAATTGTTTTTTTTTTGGAGAAATCAGATTGGTGTCCATGTTTTGGGTTCCACAACTTAAGCCATCCATGCTCAAATTACTGAGTTACACCGCACATGGATTTTGTCGGGAGTATATGTCCAACCCCATCGCCATTTAAAAGAAGAGTTATGGGATGAACTCCACAATCGATCTCAGCACATAAATCTCTCGTGGGTTGTAATGGGACATTTTAATGACATTGCCTACATAGATGATAAGTATGGAGGAACTATTTTTCGTATTAATTCTGCCCGTAAATTTGTTGACAGGTGGGAACAATGTGGTCTTTCTGACTTTGGTGCCTCTGGCTGCAAGTTCACTTGGATGAAAATCTTGCAGGGTAGAGTCTCTTTGAGAGAACGGCTGGATCGAGCACTAGTTAAGCTTAACACTTGAACAATTTGGGGATGGGAAGGTTATTAATCTCCCTTGCTTGTACTCTAATCATCACCCCATTTTGTTTGACACTGACCTGATGGCGCCACCGCCAACTGATGGGAAACCTTTCCGCTTTCAAGCGACTTGGATTACCCACATTGATTTTGATAAAGTTTTCCGAGAGGCGTGGAGCTTTGGTGATGATTTGCTAAGTTCTATTTTGGCTACCAATGTTAAGATGAAGACCTGGAATGCAGAGGTTTTTGGTTGTAGTATTTTTAAGAGAAAGATAATTTTGACGGCAAGGTTGGCGGGTATCCAAAACTCCGAGGCTTATAGTACTTCCTCTTATCTACAACAGCTACAAAAGGATCTGTTAAAAGAGTATCAAGATACACTTTACCAGGAGGAGATTTTTTGGTATAAAAAATCCCGTACTCAGTGGATTAGAGATGGAGACAGAAATACACGATTTTACCACCTCTCTACTTTAATTCGCCGTAATAGAGATAAGATCATGAGACTGAAGATTGATGATGTTTGGGTGGATGAGCCCACTGTCTTGAACCAGCATGCCGTGGAATTTTACAAATCTCTTTTTGATAGCAAAGCGGTTCATCCTTTAAATGACCCCTTAGCTAGATGGCAGCCTATGATTACTCTCACTGATAAAGAAGCTTTGGTTGTGCCTTTTACTCTTGAGGAAGCTCGATCAGCTTTTTTTCCATGCAGGGTCTTAAAGCTCCGGGGCCGGATGGTATTCAACCTTTCTTCTTACAAAGAGCATGGGATGTTATTCATGTTAAGGTTCTAACCTTTATGAATCAGGCTCTTTTGGAGGGATCTTTTCCGTTAGATATTGTTAAAGCTTATGTTACTTTGATTCCCAAAACGGAAGTCCCTTGCACTATGGTGGAATTTAGACCCATTACGCTTCTCAATTCTGTCTATAAAATTCTTTCGAAGGTTTTGGTGAACCGTATTCGACCTTTGCTACAGTCTTTGATTGGCCCCTTCCAGAGTAGTTTTTTACCGGGTCGTGGTACATGAGACAATATTGTTATTACACAAGAAGTTGTCCATGCTTTGATGAAAAGGAAGGGTCGTGTAAGTGGTATGATTCTTAAGATTGACCTACATAAGGCTTATGACAGTGTTAGTTGGGATTTTTTGAGACAGGTATTGATTGATTTCAATTTTCCCACACAACTTATTAATCTAATCATGTTTTGTGTTTCTTCAAATAAGCTTTTGATTATTTGGAATGGAGAACCCCAACCCTATTTTACGGCGAAACAAGGACTCCGCTAGGGAGATCCTCTTTCCCCGTATTTGTTTATCTTGTGTATGGAGAAATTGTCCCACATGATCCAAGCCAAAGTCCATACGAAGGTTTGGAAGCCTATTAAGGCTTCTCGGAGTGGTCCTGCTATTTCACACTTGTTTTTTGCTGATGATCTTATGTTGTTTGCTCAAGCATCACAATCTCAAATTTAGTGTATTATGGAGGTTCTATTGGGATTTGCCAACGCTTCGGGTTTGGTAATGAATTTGGCTAAGTCAAAGTTGTTTGTTTCACCTAACACTACTAGGCAAACAATGAATTTTCTTAGCTCTTCATGTGGCATTCCACTAACAGAGGATTTGGGTATCTACTTGGGTGTTCCCATCATTCATAGGCGAGCTACGCGCATCCATTATTTGTGAATTATTGACAAAGTTCACAATCGCCTAAGTAGTTGGAAAAAGAATGTTCTTTCACGAGCAGGCCGAAGGATCATTGTTCAATCCGTTACGAATACCATGCAAGTTTATACTATGCAAACTTCTTTGCTTCCAGCCTCTAGTTGTTCTCATTTGGATCGGCTAGCTCGCAACTTTCTCTGGGGGGGTACTGAGTTATATTCTCATAATCATTTAGTTCACTGGGAGAAAGTTTGTTTGCCTCGTAGATTTGGCGGATTGGGAATTAGGCAGTCTCGAGAAGCTAATTTAGCACTACTAGCAAAATTGGGATGGGCGCTAGATACACTTAAAGACTCTTTGGCTTTTGATGTGCTTCGGAATAAGTATCTTGGGAGTTCTTCTTTCCATGAGGTTGCTTTTCGAGCTAATTCATCTTCCACGTGGCGTGGGATACTCAAATGTCGATCATTGCTACAGAACGGGCAACGTTGGTTAATTGGGAATGGTGCTCGTGTGAATCTCTGGACAAACTGGTGGGTGGGTGATGGTCCACTAGCAGCTCGTGTTACTGGCGATATTTCGAACATGGAAGGTAAGAAAGTTGATAGACTTATATCTCCCGATAGACAATGGGATTTATCTTCGATATAACATTTTTTGCCGCTGGATTGTCTCAAACAGATTTTTGCAGTACCCATCCCATTTGTGGAGGATCGTGTTGATACTTTAGTGTGGAGAGGCGAAAGTTCAGGGTGCTTCTCGGCGAAATCTGCATTTTGGTTACTCCAACAGGAACATATACGGATGCAGCAGCTCTCGGATGTCAATTTGATTTGGAAATGCCAGGGTACAGAACGTATGCGTTTTTTTCTTTGGCTTTTTTTCAAGACAAATTAATCACAAATGTTAATAGAGCTCGAAAGCAGGTGGGTGTGAGTGGTTTGTGTCCATGCTGCCAAGCGGGTAATAAATCGAGTATCCATTTATTTCGAGATTGTTCTTTTTCGAATGAAGTGTGGAGTTGTTGCTTTTCTCTTGTAGGATCTCAGAGCAATTTCTATAACCAATCTTTGCAAGAATGGTTAAAGTCGAACTGTTCTTGTCTTGATATAACCCATGGTTCGGTGACTTGGAGTTTGCAATTTATGGTGGTCCTCTGGTGCTTATGGAAACATAGGAATTTATTGGTTTTTCAGAACAAATTTAAACCAGCGGGTAGTCTTTGGCATCGTGACAAAAAGCTGGCCAAGGAGATTGCGGCCGCTAAACATATTGTTCATCTTCAGCGACCAGTATGCTGGGTTGCTTGGCCCAGACCCCCTCCCGGGTGCTATGTATTGAACACGGATAGGGCTGTGAAACATGAAACAGGATTTGCTTCGGCTGGAGGGCTGATTAGAGATGCTCATGGTACTTGGGTGCGGGGTTTTGCTATGAAAATTGGGATTACAAATAGTTTTTCCGCTGAGCTCTAGGGCATCCGTGAGGGATTGCGTCTTGCTAAATCATTGGGTTTGTCTAATGTAGTTGTTCAATTGGATGCGAGTGTAGTTGTGAGCTTCTTGAAACAGGGTATTGCTGCTACCCATCAGAACTCTACTTTGGTTCAGGAAGCTTTGACGTTGTCTAATGGAGATTGGATTCGTGACATCACCCATGTTTTTAGAGAAGGTAACCGTTGTGCAGACTTTTTGGCCAATTTGGGTCAGGGTATTTCTCATGGTTGTCAGCAGCTTCTATAGCCTCCGATGGAGTTACTTCCTTTGTTGGAACATGATGCTCATGGCATTGCCATTCGTAGACCTTAGCTGACTTTGTTGGCATCTTATGTACCCAAAAAAAAAAAGAGATTTTCTTATGTCCAAGAGGTTGGCAAATTCACACAAAAATAAGAAGTTAAAAATCTCATAGTTGATTACTCAATCCGATCCAAAATAAGTGACACAATTCAAGTTTTAGTTTATCTCATGATAAGTGGCACACTTATAAAACCAATACAATTTGAAATTTTTTTCCACATATACCCCTAATTAATGGGGAGTTAGGGAGAGAGAAGATAAATGTAATTAATAAAAGGTTGGGGTGTTTAGGCCATTTGAAATATTTTTTTACTAAATTTAAGGTGAGTTCATTATTGTCTTAATATGTGTGATATTCTTAGTGTGACACTTATTTTGAATCGGAGGGAGTAGTTGATTAGAAGTAATCTCTAGAAATAGATTGATCATAATCTAGGAGTAGTTTTAACTTAGATTGTTCCTAGTTCTTGTAATCAATGCATCCGAGATCCTTGAATCTCAAACTCTTGTAATCCTTTCCTAGTGTTCTTAATACAATTTCTTATTTGAGTACAATTTCAATTTCAATTATATATTGCAGATCCCCACTCTTACATAGAAGAAACAAGGGTGGGAACCCTTACATTTTTCACCTTAATAGCATAGTACTCCCTTTGTCACATATTATAAGTCATTTTCTAGAAACCTTTTTTTTGTCCCAAATTATAAGTCCCTTTTTAAAATCCAATGTAACTTTTACCTAAGTTACCCTTGTCGGTGGTAGCAGAAGTTTAGTTGAAATTTAATTCATTTATTGACTATGAGGGAGTAAGTGGGTGGAGAGAGACTTAGTGGGGGGAAAGAGAAGAGGGGCAAAATTGGAAGGAGAACATAAAAGTTTATAGAAGTTAGAGTTTTAACTACTTTTCTTAAACTTTGTAACGGTTAAAATGGACTTATAATATGAGACAGAGGGAGTATATGTATATAGTTGTTATAAAACTATTGAAGAACAATAAGAATAAGAATAAGAATAAGAATAAGAAATAAGAGAGAAAATATAGAGAAATTCTTATTATTCAGAAAAGAGAATACAGAATCTGATGTGTGTGAAAAATAGTTTAGGGGACTCCCTTTATATAGTGGAGTAAACCCCTTTACATTTAATGTTAATCTGCTTTACTTGCAAGCTGTGGGGAGCTTTTTGTGGCAGTACGACAAATGGACTGGTCTTTGCTCCAATGGGCTCTGGGCCAGCCCCTTTTCTTCGAGTAAAGGTTAAACTTGAATCGGAGATAATCGCAAAAGCTAAGGTGACAATGATTTGTAAAGAAAGCTTTGCGGTAAAGAGGATGCTACCGCAGTAAGGAAAGCTTTGCGGTGAAGAGGGTGCTACCGCTGTAAGAGAAGTTCTGCGGCAAAGAGTGTGCTATCGTAGTAAGAGGAGCTCTGCGGTAAAGAGGGTGTTACCGCTATAAGGAGAGCTCTGTGGCAAAGAGTGTTATTACGAAGTGGGATTTGCTATAAAGTGTTTGGTAAAGCGAGTCTTGCGGTAAAAGGGGTGCTACCGCAGAAATGGCTTGAGAAAGATGCTCTGTTAACCTCTGTTTTTTTAACACAAGAACAGGGGAAGACAGGAAAGTAAGAACTATAGACAATAACTCTATTTTGTTCCATTAACTTAATGTACATCAAAGGGAAAAGCATTGTGAAAATAACTTGCAAGAAAGGAGGTGAGAACACAACTTTGAGGGAAAGAAATTAATCAAAAGATGACTTTGAAGTGGTGAGCGGAACAAATTAGAGTTCTGGGAATGGTTCTTGTTGCGGCGTGGTTGTGTTTTAATGGAGTTTGGTGTTGAGGGTTTTGCGGTAGGAGAGTTGTCACCGCAAAAATAGCTTTTTGAGAGGAAAAACCAGGCTTTGTTTACCCACTTTGCGGCGACTGTGGACTTGCGATGGAGAGGTGGTCACCGCAGAAATAGCTTTTTGGGGAGGAAAAACCAGACTCTGTTTACCTCTATTTTTGAAACCCAATAACAGAGCAATCCATGAAACTCACAAATGAAGAGAAAAATTCCATTAATTCAACTCAAAAGGATGGGAAATACATTGTGAAAAAGGGCTTGGAAGAAAAAAGGTGGGAACACTACTTTAAGGGAAAGAAATGAAAGAAAAAGTGATTTGACATTGTTGTAGAAAGCAAAAGGAATTTTCTGAAGGTGATTGTTTTTGTTGGAGTGGAGACTAAAATTATACGTGAAGTGAGTTTTGCGGTAGGAGAGTTGTTACCGCAAAATTAGTTTAAAGAGGGAAATGAAGAAACTAATAAACAATGAAAATAATCTCAGTTTCTTTCATCAATGGAACATAAAACATATGGGAATACATTGTGAGAAAGAGCTTGGAAGAAAGAAGATAGGAGTACAAATTTGAGGGAAAGAAATCGGTGTTACATAGGCATTGAAGTGGAAAATCGGTGTTGTGAAAATACTTGTTGTGATTGCTCCTTGTGGTTGTTGTGTTCAAGAACAGAGGAGAGTTCTGGATCTTGTTGTCCCGTGTTGAAGTGAAGACCTGATTATTTATAGAGCCCCTTTTGCCAGATAATGCCATTTACCGTTGGTCGCAGCCATGATTCCCGCTGCAAGTTCCACCAACTCTGCCATGGCATCTTCTAAATTGAGTATTTGAACAAGCGTGATTTTATCCTTTTGAATTTCCGTTGATTTTCGGGGTGATAAGTCCACTTCGTATCCAGCCGTTGAGATTCCGCGGCTGAGCGGGTTAATGTTATGTGTGAGATTTTTTCCCTCTGCTGCCATGGATGCTTTTCTGAGTTTGGGAGCAACTTCCAAGCAAGGCTGTCCCTCCCAAAAATAGCATCTGGCAAGATTCCCATACTCACATGCCTCCAAACCACACTTCCACAATGTTTTCCCGCCGTGGGCTTGGTCCACGTTGTGTGTTCTGTAAATTATAAATAATTAGTGTGTTGTATTGCCATAATCAAGTTTTAAGATGTAAATGAGTTTGAAAATGTGAATAAGATATAAGTATTACTCCCTTGACAAGCATCTTTTGTGGAATCGTTACTGCAAAGGCCTGAGCATTCCTCTAGCGGCACTGCGCCTTGATTATTTGTTACGTATATGGCAATAAGCTGTGTTGTGATTCTTTTTGCCATGTGATGTGGTGGCAAGTCTTGTTGCCGTGCAACTCTAGTTTTTGTGTGGTGGTCTCACAGGCTTATGTTGTTTGGTGGGCCGCTGGGCCACTTGTGAGGAAAAGAGATGCGTTGGGCCATTTTCATGTGTTGGGCCTCTTTTTGTGTATGTGATGTATTGGACTCTTTTTAATATGTAAGTGATGTCCCAATACCAATGTGATGCGTTTCTACCAAGGTTTATGATTGTGGGTATTTTGTGAAAAAAAAAAAGGAAAATATGGTATTTTTAGTATTTTTGGCTATGGTAAAAAAAATTGGGATTTTTGTGTTTAAATGGGCTTGGTTATCCCAAATTTGACCCTTAACACAAGCAAAGTATAATTCAATGGTGGATGATGCTCCAGGGAACCTTCCAGGTAATTTTCTTGGCAATTTCCAGGTAGTCTCTCTTGATCTGATTCTTCTTGATTCTCTCATTGTTAATTCTCTTGATTTACTTCCCAATTTGTCAATAGGACAATATGGGCTAATATAGTTGGGCTTAGTGTGGTTTGGAGTCCATAATCCATAATACTCCCCCTTGGACATAACACCACTATAACGACCCATTTGGACATGTAGCTAGTGCCTCGTTAAAAAATCCTTAAGCTGGAAAACTTAATGGGACAAAACCAGACATAAGGGAAACATAATATAGCACATTAAGTCCATTATCTTGTTGACAAATATTACATGTGCTCTTATTGTTTCATTAAAAACCTTGAGTCAGAAAACCCAGTGGGACAAAACCGAACAAAAGGAAAAAGGACTACAGAGCAATTAAGTCCATGTAAATGTCTTCAAGACAATTTCATCTAGATGTGTTATTGTTGTCTCATTAAAAACCTTAAGTTGGAAAATTCAGTGGGACAAAACCGAACATAAGGGAAAAAGAGTGCAAAACACTTTAAACTCATAATTGCTCCACTTAAATTAAAACAAACAACCACTTTCGGGGTATCTAAACATTTTCATTCCTAAGAAATTCAATTTCCATTCCTAAGGAATTCAATTTTACATCTTACTAGCCCGTCATGTACCAATATCATAAAATGATTTCTTAAATGATTTCCAATTAATATTTAATTCTTTTAATTTTGGTTTTACTTTATTTTGGTTAAAAATTGATTATTAGTTGGAAATTGGACTAATGAATTTGTAAGAACTTTGATATGGGCCAAGAATAGAGATTAGTCATTTGGGTCATTCAAGGTTCCCTGTCGGTATGTTGGGAAAATTGTTTTATTCATTTCTGTATTTTTTTTTCCTGTTGATCATGGAATAGGATTCTCATTGGTATTAAACAGGATTTATATGAATTGATTTTATTATATGAATATGCTGAAGGTATTCCGTACAAAGGCTGCAGGCTGCATGGCCTTTTATATGACCTCCTCCATATATATATATATATATATATATATATATATATATATGTGTGTGTGTGTCTTTTGGCCCGAACTTGCCAGAGCTATAAAACTTGTTGCCATTAAATTAGGAGTTTGTTTTATGGCATCATGAGCTTCAACATTTAAAGCTCCATAAAAGGACAAGTTGGAAGACCATAAATTTAAAAGGTGCTTTAGATTGATTCTATATGAATCTAAGAAGAGATTCACTTGTTTGAAATATGAATCTAAGAAGAGATGAGGGATCAATGTTGAATACTGAATGATGGAAAACTAAAAGCAGTATGCAGAGCATTGAACAAAAGATCCATAACTTGTGTTTTTTAATTTTCTTCAAATGGAACCTGCTAAATCAATGTTGTCAAAAGGAACTCTGATCACTATATTCAAAGGAGCCAAAAGAATCTCTAATCACTATTTCAAACACTCCACCATCAAATTTTACAAAGGAAGAGATATGTCAGTCTGAAAATATTGAAAGGGTGCTCTGAAACATCTCTGCTGTGAAACATCTTTGATCACACACTATCTTCAAGCACCACCATTAATGACACTATTTTCAAACACCACCATATTGATGCGTTCATTAAAGAATGTTGAGTTGGGAATTAGCAAACTAAAAATTGCACGTCTGCCCATTGTTGAACTTATGGTATCCTAAATCTAAATGAAAACTTAAAGTAAAGCAACATTATAATCTCCATTGTAATATAATTTTCTAAGACTTGGGTTGGGCAGACTCTATATCGTCGTTGCTTTTACAACTAAAATTGAAACAAAAAAACATAGCCAAGGCAATCAAAGCAGTCAAGGCAAAGGAAAAAGGTATAATGTGGGCATAAGCTCTAAACACTTGATTATCTTTATGCTTCTTCAGAAACTCTTTCCAATCATTGTTTAGAAGGATCCACCATAAGGTAGCCAACACCCAAAACAATAGGCTTACTGCAAGACTAAACCAAAGTGGAAGCCTCAGCCTCCGAGTAGTTGCTCTTTTATTCATTGTTTCTACAACATAATGTAAAATTAAGTCATGGCCCATGCAAATTGCCGCGGGAAGAAGAAAGCCAAAGTCAAGGGCGTAAAGAAAAATATTTCGCCACAAATCAGATCGATGCTTCCCGCCCTCCATTTTGATCTCCAGTATTGTAAGCCAACATCCACCAAACCCTAATGAAGCAAAGCAATACATAACCGCTAGAAACCTTGTTTCATATTTCACATCCATATTCATATTCATAATTAAAAGCAAAACAGTCAGCAGAGAATGAATTCCATATACCAGTAAAAAGAAAAAAGAAAATATCACCAAAAGAGAGGAGAAAATATATGGATTAGTTTTGACTAATTAATCTGTTTCGTTTTAAGTTTTAGTAGGCCAAGCATTTAAGAATTTGAGATCTATGAGGATTCAAAAACCTTAAAAATTCCAAAATTAATGTATTGGTAGTCATACTTTATGCTAAATAAATGGTCAATATAGGTTCCAAAAATCACGGAAGGCCCACATAGATTGATCCAAGAACCATTGAGAAAACCGGACCGGAGGGTGAACCGGATTCATTGCCGATTCGCGGTCTGATCGGTTCAATCACTGGTCCAATCGCTTTGCGAAAAACTTTTTTTTTTTGACATCATACGAAAAAACATTTTTAACCTATTATTCTTAAATATAAATTATTTAAAAAATATATTTTATAATAAAATATTATCTAAATTCGGGTTTTCCGGCTCAATTCGGTCTGATTCCTGATTCAATTACCTGGTTTTCCCGGTTCTTGACCGATCCGTTGACTGGCGGCTTTATGTATATGTCGGAATCGAATTTATGGCCGATTCCCGGTTCAGCCGGCCGGTCCAATCCGATTCCGTCAACACTGCCAAGAACAGTTTGGGTTAAAAGCAACCTCTGAGAAATTGAAATTAACTCGGCTTACCATGCTGTAAATATTTTCCTCGTTTTATTTCCAACTAGACTTTCACGTGGCGTTGCACGTGACCTAATTTGTTTTAAATAAAATTAAGATTAAAATCTTAAGCATACTACTAATTTTGTCCTAAAAAAACTTATTATTAGAGCTAGAAAAATTTCACCCGAGTGCGGGTATTCGACTCGACCGCTTGAAACCAAACTGATCCAACTCGATTCGACCCAAAAATCTGCTCAATCTGAAACCGAAATTACCTAACCCTAAATCCTTAATGACCCGAACCCAATTAACCCGTGAGATTAATCCGAAATTACCTGAATCGGGATTAATTATATTTATTAAATGACTCGAATTCGAACCTGAAAATCGGAGGCTCAAACCTGAAATGGGTTAATGCCCAAATTAGCCCCTTAACTATCCATTTTGGGACAAATTGGCCCCTTAACTTTTTTTTGGGACAAATAAATCCCATAACTTTTTAAAACGAGACAAATTAGCCCTTTTCTAACGGACCGTTTAACGTCTGGAAGGTGAGGGTGCATTCGACTTCCGAATATGGCGATTCTAGCGGCATTTGAAAGATCTCGACAAGAAGAATCAGATGGTCAGGGAGGTGAGAAAAAAAAACAATCGAAAAATTTCAGATGTCGAGTCAAATTTAAAAGTTTGACTAAAAGGTGTGGTCTTATTCGGCATCGGAACGGGCTGAATTTCCGATATGTCACAATTTGAGGGATGCCAGATCTACTGATTGTGGAGGTGAGAAAAAATAATAAAGAAAATGAGGCGAATAATTCAGACATCCCTTAGAGGGTGACATATCATAAATTTAGCTCGTTTCGATGCCAGTAGACCGGCATCGCTTATTTTCTTTGTTATTTTTTCTCACCTTCGCAACGACTAGATCTGACATCCCTCAGAGAGTGACATATCAGAAATTCAGCATGTTCCGACTCTGAATAAGACCGCACTATCCAGTCAAACTTTTAAATTTGACTCGACATCTGAAATTTTTCGATTGTTTTTTTTTCTCACCTCCCTGACCATCCGGTTCTTCTTGTCGAGATCTTTCAAATGCCGCTAGAATCGCCTTAATCGGAAGTCAAACGCACCCTCACCTTCCGGACGTTAAACGGTCCGTCAGAAAAGGGCTAAATTGTCTCATTTTTAAAAGTTATGGAATTTATTTGTCCCAAAAAAAAGTTAAGGGGGCAATTTGTCGAAAAATGGATAATTAAGGGGCTAATTTGGGTATTAAGTCAACCCGAAATTGTCGGAACCATATGACTTGAAATCGAAAAAGACACGAACCAAAATTGAGCCAAACCCAAATGACCCAACATTTGAGCAATCCGAACCCAACCCAACCTGAAACAAAAAATTAACCGAACCCTTATAACTCAAAATGTCCTTAACCAAAAACTGACCAAACCCAAATCCAACCCGACTAGCCCACTTGTATATACATTGGGTTTTACTATCAAAGTAACAAAAAAATTTATGCCACACAAAAGAAAAATATTATCAACAAAGTAAAACAACAGCAAGAGTTATATTTATCAAGTAAAAAATTAATTATAAGTCAAATAAAATAATTATACGTCAGGGAAATAATAAATTTTAATCAGAATACATTAAACTATGTTAATCACAATAACTTTTTAAATTAAAATGGTAAAAATAAATAATTATAAAATATTGAATTTAATTAAATGAAAATAGAGTTTTTAATAGATAAAAATTGTATATTAAAAAATTTTAATATATCCAAATTTTTATTGAAAAATAGTAAAATGGTAAAGATAAAGTAATTATAAAGATATTAGATTTAATTGAAAAAAATAGAGTTTTTAGTAGAATAAAACTACAATAGTTAAGCAATGGCATTTAAGAAATATGTTTGAAAAATAAAGGTAAATGGGCGATTCAAAAATTTTACAAAACTCGTACTTTTATATATAGTATAGAATCTATAGATATAGATAGATTACAATACTCCTAGGCTAATTGCTCAATTAAGGGCAAAACGTTTTCGGATTGGCGTAATTTGGGGCAGAACCTTTCAATTGAGTCGATTTGGGGCAAAACGTTACGAAAAACCTTTTCGAGAGTGAAAGAAACTTGCAGTTAGAAATTAACGGTCACCGTTAACTCAATAAAAAATGTTTTTTAATTATTAAAAAGGAAATTTTTTAAAATTTTTTAAAAAAAATGAAAAAAAAAGGAAAAGGAAAAAGGAAAAATTGGCTTTTAAACGTTTAGCTTAAAAGAATTGCTTATTAATGAATATATTCCTAATTTCTGTTAATACCATGTTTTTCTCTTTTTCTCTTTAATGTAACTTTAACTTAATTAACTCGTGGCAAATAAATTGATAGCAAACATAAAAAAAAAACAATATTAATTAAGTGTTCATGGCACAATCAAGTGCACCATGAACTGATAAACTAGGACTAATTAGCATTACATTTCTCCTTCCCTCAAAATAAGTACACAATAAAACAGAAATAACTAAAATCCTTCACTGCAACAAAAATATTGCCTGTAGCAGATGCAGCTTCAGCCCCAAATCTTGCAACAAAAATATTCATCCTAATCTCAAATACGAAATACGAAAAGGTTTTGCCCTTTCCATTTAAGCCTGAAACCCTAATTACCAAATTTTAATTTGAACAAACCCTAAATTTCCAGAAACAGAGAAAAAAAACCAGAAAGAATTCACACCAATAACTCATAAAACAAAACTATTTTTTGGTTTCCCTTTCCATTTTTAGTCTGAAACCCTAATTTCTGAATCAAATTATGAACAAACCCTAAACAATTCAACTCATAAACATCGTTAAACATTGAGTAGAGCTTAATTCAACCCATAACTTAAGTCTGAAACCCTGATTTCCATAAACATTGAAAAACCCATAAACAATTCAACCCAAAATTTCATAAAAGCAAAACATTTTTTTCCAGAAACCCATAACCCCAACCATAAATCAACACAAACCCATTTTGATTTTTACTCAAAATCAACACAATAAAACGAATCAGAAACACAAAACCCCAACCATAAATCGATAGGAAGAAACTTACCTAAACTCGGTGTTTTCGAACAATCGGGCAAATCCGCAAGATCAGTTGGAAACTATGAATTTATCCCCAAATTAATCGATGAACAAAGCCCAAATTTCTAGAATCCATCGCAAACCCATAAACCATTCCTACAAATAATTTCAGAAAATACCCAAAATCAACATAACAAAATGAATCAAAAATAGAAAACCCAACCGTAAATCAATAAATTGAAAGATTAGAATGGCTTTTGACCGAAACATAGTGATGGATGTATTCTTTGCCTGTAACAAAAATGAGGAGCTTGTCGCCGCCTATCTTTTGGATCACATGCACGAATTTGAGGAGTAATCATCATGGACTTTTATTCTTCGCTATTGCTCCCCTCGTTTTCTTCCTCTCCTGTCTGGTTTTCTTTCTCTCCCGTCTGGCCTTTTCCATGTTGGGTGAAGTTGTTTTTGCTGCTAAATATCTTATCCCAACTTTCTTCTTGTCATGTGTAGTCTCTGGATCAGAAAGCCAAGTTTCTTCTTAATTGATGCGAAAAATGAAGATAGAATTTTCATCCCTCAAATTTTTCCAGAAGATGGATCGACAAAAGAAGAGAAGATGAAGAGATAGAAATTTTGTTTTCAACAGCAGAAGAAAAATGAAATAAGGAAGAAAAAAAACCTAACACCCAACTTTTTATACTGAATGAAAACGCTACGTTTTCATTTAGGGAAAATATATTTTTTTTAATTTCAGTTTAAATGAAAATAATAAAATTTAAAATTAATTTAATTTTGAAATTAATATGCCACATGTCAATTTTTTATGCATTAACGCGTCACACAAACGCGTGAAACACACTTTTCGTCCAATTAGACAGCTTGCCCCTATTTGATGCGATTTCGAAACGTTTTGCCCCAAATCGACCAAATTAAAAGGTTCTGACCAAGATTAAGCCGAGACTGAAACGTTTTGCCCTTAATTGAGCAATTAGCCATACTCCTATATTTAAAGTTGAATTAAACAAATTAATAGTCATACTAATCCAGACGTTAAACGGTCCGTCAGAAACTGACTAATTTGTCTCATTTTGAAAAATTATGGGATTTATTTGTCCAAAAAAAATTAAGGGGCCAATTTATCCCAAAATGGATAATTAAGGGGCTAATTTGGGTATTAAGCCAAAAACTATTCCTCCTTTTTTTCCTACCAAACCAATGCATAGCCAACCCATAAGGAATTGCCATTCTATTCCCACCCTATGCAGCGTACCAAACGTGCCGTTAGTTACTGAAAGACCAATATTGCATAGCACATTTATCCAAAATATATATATCTTAGTTACTCGCAACAAACAAGGTTTTAAACAAGAATATCAATTTAACATATTTACCAATGTTTTAAGTTTTAACATATATGAAACCAAAGTGTCATTTTCCACATTTGAAACTGCTTGGGGTTTGTTTTTTAGCAGTAAAGGTGGATTATAGAGCTCAACACTTACAAGTTACAACAATTCACTACTTTGCCAGTGAAATTTAATGAAATTTGTGAATAAATTCTTATAGAATGGTACCTTTAGATGGCCATGTAACAGACACACACACCGAGAGAGAGAGAGATTAATCTTGCAATAAAAAGGAGAGAAATGCCTATATATGTACCCTGTATTTTTGGAATCTAAAAGGCTTGAATTGCTCTGTCATCAATAGAGCTGTTGAGGCTGATAAAAACTAGTTTAAATACACATTGAGAAGTGAGAACAGCTAAATTAAGATCAAAAGGGGAAAAAAGCCTCTGATGTATTTGCTGCAAAAAGATGTAGTTGATTATGGAGACGGTTGGGGGTTGAAAACATATATACTGTGGGAAGTAAATATTTTTGTTGTATTATGCCAGATTCCTTTGTCTTTCACGTCTTAATTAATCTCATCCCAAAGTTTACATGAAAACAAGAACTGTCACCTGAACTCTCCAAAAGAGGGCTGTTAATCAACATAAATAAAGATGGATATGATGCTCTGAAATCTGCAGGCTCATTAATTTGCTTTTTGTTAAAATAGTACAATTTATTCAGATTCAATGACCTGTCTTCTCCAAAAGACCACCTGATCCTTTACACTATATATATATGCCCTTCCCCTTGTACGTTCTTTACAAAGTGTCCCTTTGAACATAAAAAAAGAAAACCAAAGTTTCTCTGCTAAGTCTAAGTTGTCTGTTAAGTCCCAATTTCCTATCATGGCCGGTTTGAGACCTCAGGGTGGTATTGGTGCGGGAGGTTGCTGCACCCTCACTTGTTTGAACGAGTACTGGACGGGTATGGTGGGATGCACCATGGAAGGCTTGAATGATTTGCGGGCGTGGTTTGGGCAACGGTGGAATGGACTTAGAACTTGGGCACAAAGCCATGTACGTACCATGCTTTTTTCCCCTTCCCCTTCCCCCTTCTTCTTATTTTTAACTTTTGTTTTTAAAGAAACAATTATGGCTGGCTGGAAAGAAGACTTATTATATCCGATGTGGACAAGGCATCCACAATTTAACACATATGAACGAAATCAATGTACCTGACCCCCACAATCAAAATCAACTTATATGGGTCAAGCAGTGTGGTTGTGCAAACGCACCCATGGCTGGCATAGTTGCTTAGTTTTATATTTGGTGCGATCTCCATATTGCTCTGCTCATTTTAACAGCAAACTTATCTTAGAAAACATACATATAAATATAGTCATATTTTCCACCCTTGAGAACAAAAAGGATCTTAACATTTTACACAACAAATATATGCATATGAAATGACTTGCATATAGATAGCTGTTTTTCTTCAAATCATCACAAGGACTTGCAGGTGGAATCAAACAGCTACCTCAAGAAATTAGTAAGATTACTTAAAAGAAACATTCGCCAAAAATTTATATTTAAGGGGGAAAAATAACCCAAAGAATCCTCTTAACATTTGAATTATATAATATGTATGTCCATATTCAGAAATCAGAAGGGATTTGAATAAATGGAAAAACCTACGTCCTTTGCCAATAGTATTACAAACAAAATAAGTTGGCAATCAAATACAAACACATAAGGAATAGCCATTCTATCATATCAAATGCAACGAAATCCGAAAAACAGAGAGCAACTGAAACATTCCATCATATCAGCTATTACATAGAGCCATAGCATAGCATATGCAATGTTAGAACTTAGAAGAAGAAGAGTCTCATTAGACTTCTCCTCTTATTTGTATTTTAAGAGCTTCATGCCAAGGTAGCTTCATTAGAGGTTAGCTCCATGATTGCCGAATGCTCCAAGTTCTCATGGGCTCCCTGCACTAAATTCAAACTGTGTCAGATCCCATGTTCCAGGTCTGAATGAAACAGAATGCATCTGAAGAAATGCAGGACTAAACATGCATAGTGAAACCACACATGCTAATCTGCATACAGCTGAGAAGTAACCAACCACACAAGTGAGATGAGACGGAGAGCTGTATCTATAAACTGAAATTAGTAAGACATACACTTGCTTACTTCTAATCATTTAGCTTTATCTAGATTTTATATGTTCAACCTGACCTATAGACTATATTGTGATACCATAATGGAAGAGAAAGTTGGATTATGTAGCTTACTGGTTAATGAGATTGTAGAGTCTGAGAACCCTAAGGAGAACATGACGATATAGTCTCCCTCAGCTTAACCTGAACGCACAATATTAATTCAAAACAATGGGAAAATTTACTGAGAAATAGACATGTTTCCCCTGAACCCAGCATATCCTCTTATGATTCAACTGGTCAATTATTTTTTTTTTTCAATTATTAACTATTTATTTATAATTAATTGCTCTGTTATAAATAGAGCTGTTGAGGCTGACAAAAACTATTTTAAATACACATTGAGAACAGCTAAATTAAGATCTGAAGGAAAAAAAAAAAAAAGCCTCTGATGTATTTGCTGCAAAAAGATGTAGTTAATTATGGAGACGGTTGGGGGTTGAAAACATATACTCTGGGAAGTAAATATTTTTGTTGTATTATGCCAGATTTTCCTTTGTCTTTGACGTCTTAAATCACATCCCAAATTTTTCATGAAAACAAGAACTGTCACCTGAAATCTCCAAAAGAGGGCTGTTAATCAACATAAATAAAGATGGATTGGATATGATGCTCTGAAATCTGCAGGCTCATTAATTTGCTTTTTGTTAAAATAGTACTATATGCAAAATCAATGTAGCTAAAAGTTATAATAACAATTTATTCAGATTCAATGACCTGTCTTCTCCAAAAGATCACGGCTCCTTTACACTATATATATACCCTTCCCCTTCTACGTTCTAACAAAGTGTCCCTTTGAGGCTTTGAACATTTAAAAAAAAAAAGAAAACCAAAGTTCCTCAACTAATAGTCTAAGTTCTCTGTTAAGTCCCAATTTCCTATCATGGCCGATTTGAGACCTCAGGGTGGTATTGGTGCGGGAGGTTGCTGCACCCTCACTTGTTTGAACGACTACTGGACGGGTAAACAATTATGCTTTTTTCCCCTTCCCCCTTCTTCTTATTTTTAACTTTACGTTTTTAAAAAAACAATTATGGCTGGCTTTGTAAACAGAGTGGATGTAAATTCAAAACTGCTGCTATGTCTTTTGTTCTTTTATGTTTTATGTTTTATGTTGGTTCTTGGCTGACTTAAGTTTCCTTATTTTTTTCTTTCAGGGACAAGTAATGAAAATCTTCTCTACTATAATAATAGAGGTGCTTGCCTTAGTTTATATGAGGTAAAAGTGGTACCCAAAGATGATGAACCACCATGCGGAAGGTGTGGCTATAAGGATTGTTCCTTTCGCCATTTTGTGCTGCCCTGCTATGGATTCATGGATGGCTGATTCTTTGTTTTCGACGAGCGGGTGAAGTGGGCGTGTCTTGGTCGGAATTACTAGAATTGTTCATGCCACTTTTACTTAGTCTCATTTCTGTGTTTGATTGTTGTTGGGCAGCTGCTGGAAAGCCACAAGTTACCCTTCCACCTTGGACAATCTTTCTTGCTATAGGTCTCGTGTTGTTTGCTTTTGACATGGCTCAAAAAAAAAAAAAACATGTTATATCCAATGCGGACAAGGCATCCACAACTTGAAAGATATGATTCAAATCAATGTACCTAACCCGGCAAATCAAAATCAACTTGTATGAGTCAAAGCAATGTGGTTGTGTAAATGCACCGATATTGTTGATCGGTGCGTTTGCACAACCACATTGCTTGACCCATATAAGTTGATTTTTGATTTCGGGGTTAGGTACATTGATTTCTATCATATGTTTTAAGTTGTGGATGCCTTGTCCGCATTGGATATAATATCAATATGTTTTCTTTCCAGCCATGTCAAAAGCAATCACCGCGAGACCTATAGCAAGACAAATTGCCCAAGGTGGAAGGGTAACTTGTGGCTTCCCAGCAGCTGCCCAGAAAAAATCAAACAGAGAAATGAGGCTAAGTAAAAGTGGCATGAACAATTCTAGTAATTCCGACCAAGACACGCCCACTTCACCCGCTCGGCAAATCAAAATCGTTAGTAATTAAGCCATGGCTAGCATAGTTGCTTAGTTCTATGTTATTGTAGTTTTCTTGGCTATTGTCTTGGGTAGATTTTAATTTTATGCTGGTGTTATATTTATGTTATTGTCTTTGGCTAGTGTTAGATTTGTGTTATTAAGTCATCTGTAGAGCTGCTAATAGAATACTTGCTTCTCTTCTTCTGTTTCGGGAAGTCTTTTGTTATTTCAGTCTATTGGGAGCATGAGCATCAGTAGCAACTCTATGGAACAAGAATAGGAAAATGTTCTCAAGTCTTCTCTGTCATCATTTTCCTTGGCAATACAAACTTGTTATGGAACAAGAATAGGAAACATGAGGATGAGTTTTTTTTTTTTTTTTTTGGGTTAAAACATGAGGATGAGTTTGCCCTGATTTGTATTCTCCCTTTTACTTCTTTTGGTAGTTTCTTGTTTCCTCTACTGCTAATTTGTTTCCTCTGTAATATTTGACTCCTATCAAAAAAGGAAATGTACTTACGTCTTAGTTGTTTAAATATAATTTAGTTACCAGAGCCACATTGAATTGATCCATATATTTGGTGCGATCTCCATATTGCTCTGCTCATTTTAACAGGAAACTGATCTTAGAAAACATACATATATAGTCATATTTTCCAGTTTCCACCCTTGAGAACAAAAAGGATCTTAACATTTTACACAACAAATATATGCATATGAGATGACTTGCATAAAGATAGTTATTTTTCTTCAAATCATCGCAAGGACTTGCAGGTAGAATCAAACAGCCACCTCAAAAAATTAGTAAGATTACTTAAAAGAAACATTTGCCAAAAATTTATATTTAAGGGGGAAAAATAACCCAAAGAATCCTCTTAACATTTAAATTATATAATATGTACGTCCATATTCAAAAGGGATTTGAATAAATGGGAAAACCTACGTCCTTTGCCAATAGTATTACAAACAAAATAAGTTGGCAATCATATACAAACACATAAGGAATAGCCATTCTATCATATCAAATGCAACGAAATCCTTAATAAGAAAAACAGAGAGCGATTGAAACATTCTATCATATCAGCTATTACATAGAGCCATAGCATAGCATATGCAATGTTAGAACTTAAAAAGAAGAGTCTCATTAGAGTTCTCCTCTTATTTGTATTTTGAGAGCTTCATGCCAAGGTAGCTTCATTAGAGGTTAGCTCCATGATTGCCGAATGCTCCAAGTTCTCATGGGCTCCCTGCACTAAATTCAAACTGTGTCAGATCCCATGTTCCAGGTCTGAATGAAACAGAATGCATCTGAAGAAATGCAGGACTAAACATGCATAGTGAAACCACATGCTAATCTGCACACAGCTGAGAAGTAACCAACCACACAAGTGAGAGGAGACGAAGATGCTATATCTATAAACTGAAATTAGTAAGACATACACTTGCTTACTTCTAATCTAGATTTTATATGTTCAACCTGACCTATAGACTATATTGTGATGCCATAATGGAAGAGAAAGTTGGATTATGTAGCTTACTGGTTAATGAGATTGTAGAGCCATACTCTTATGATTCATCAGCAAAATTTCCATTACATTGCTACCCCGTTCTGTCCCTATAATCCAAAAACTCACAGCCTAAAGATGTTTGGATACTTGCATATCAGTTTAAGATCCATACAATTGAAATGTCCTAATGAAAGTATAAGAGGAAGCCCAATGATATCCGTGAAGAAATAGCAGAAAAGTGCCTCAAATTCTCTCCCTTCATGATAGAGGTACCCGAGAGTTGTCAGCTTTGGCTTTGTCTGTGTTTAAAGAATGCATCATGGAGAACCTACAAAATAGAAATCAGAGCATATCATTAGCTAAAGAACAAAATATTATCATTTCAGATTGGAGTAACATAATCACAAGACACCTTCCACGATAGCTAAAGTCGTATTGAAACAAAAATCAAATATCCAAGAAACAAATAAACCGGATAGTCAGAATCCATTTTCCCCATCTTTGGCTACATACGCACTGCTTTTGTTTCAACTTCTTACTGTCCTCATGTAAGCCTGAATGGGAAGAGAGACAACATAAGTGAATTCATGAGTTCAAAATCCAGAATGTGAATTTTCATTAAAAATTTAAAAGGCACCTTCGCAGAAGAATTTCCAGGCATAAGGAAGATCTACTGTAATAAATTAAATTTATCTGTCTGATTTTTCTCAATCCTTGTTGGTGAAATCAGTAAGTTGAAAAGGTTGCTTCTCAGAACCACGCTTTCCCTACATAAAAGATCCAAAATTTGGTGAGACACTGAAGTCAAGAAAGGCCAAAAGAAAATACTATGAAACTTGTTGCACCAAACTAGATTACTTAGCACATTAAAAATGAAAAAAATCCCCCCCAACAACTAGACTGTAAGTCAGCAACGCTATGCTATTAGAAAACCTCATAATATACATTCCAACCCATAAAGCAATCATATTGAAACAGAAATCGATCCAGAATTCTCTTTGCAAACCACCTACAACTCCAGGCTCCAAGGTTGTTCCCCTGCAAGAAGCACATATATAATGTAAGAGAAACCTTATTCACTTGATCTTCCCTCACCTTCTTCCCTAAATCACTCATCAAGTATAACTACCAACCATGCACCCATATTACTCCTATTCATAGCAAGGATTTCTAACCTGCAGATATTTCCTTCTCTGACAACAATGTCATGGCACAGGACCAATGCCTCTATAAGCCTTAAAAAGAACAAGCAACTTAGGATTTGCGGCAGTAGCATTCCAGACCTGAAACATAAAGTTTAAAATCATAAAGACAAAAACAATTGAATTGTAAACTTAGGGGGAAAGCTGTTCTTTTCATAAGTTTCAGTATCCCAGATCCTCAAGAATAGATAACAAAAATGTTGAACAAGAGAAGTTACTAGTTATCCAAAAAAAAAACAAACTTAGCAGCAAAATATCCTTTAACTGAACATTGGCTATTAAATCTTTAGATGTTGCTGATTTAGAAAAGAACAGAGCTTTAAAAGGTTTCTCAAAACAGTACCAAACATCAAAGAAAAAGACAGATGTCCATTATTGACAAATCATGTAAAAAAGAAAGATTTCTTCATCCAAAAAAAAGGATTCTTCATTTCTTTGCAGAAAAATACCGTTAACTGAACATTGGCTATTAAATACTTAAATGCCGATTTAAAATTATAAAAAGAAGAAGAAGAAGGGAAAAAAAGGCTTTAAGAAGTTTCTCAAAACATAACCAAAAATCAAGAGCTACAAACAAGACTACAAAGGCAAGTAGGTATACCTCTACAACATCAGGCCTTCAGCAAATCTGTTTCAGTTCAGCAATTCTCACCCGCCTTAAAAGTTGTTTAAAATAACAATATAAGTTTTCAATCTTTATCAAACAAACAAAATATAAATAAGAACAAAAAAATACGTTGAAAAAGAAAAGGGGAAAAACAAAAACCTTTTATTCTTCTTGAGCAAATATATTTCATTTCAGCAATTTTCTTCTAAATTCTCATCAATGCCATCATCTAACTCAGCCCTAGTAAGAGCAAGCACCAGCAATGCGACACTATTAATTTGATTAAAGCTTTTATAAGTCACGAATGGCATTGAAAGCATTTCTAGGGTTTCTACAAAGAAAAATTAACAGAGATTCTCGCATTTGACTAAGCTCTTTATCAACCTTCCATTATATCAGTCTCCATTTCTAGTTTTAATCATTTCTAGCTTTATTTTCTCTCTGGATAAAACGGCACCAAGCTAGTTAATCATATAGAAAATAGTTAAAATCCGATCGATACATGAGTTACAGCAAGAAGAAAACTCAATTAAATTGAATTTACACACAAGAAATTTAACGCTAAATTTCTAGGGTTTTTTTTCTTTGAGTGACAGACGAATCTTGAGAATGCGAGCTTCTAGATAAATGAGTAAGAAAATGTCGAAAGAGAAAGAAAGAACCTGGCAGAGCTCTCAAAAAATGAAGTCGGAATTGGCGTCGGTCGAGGACTGGAGGAAGAACCGAACGTGAGTCGAAAGTGTCGATGAAAGATCAATCGAGCATGTAAAATGTTAGAGAAGATGGATCGCAAAGGTTTTGGAAGTCCTCGGCGGCGACACCGGGAACGTAGAAGCAGTGAGAGCCATGAAACATCAGAAAGCGAAGAGAAACGCCGATCGCTTGGCGAGGGAAGTTGGGCGGTTTAATTTTGGAGGGAGAAGCATATATTAGAATTTAGAGCATGGTGGGCTATTCTCCTTTTTAGTTTGTTGCAAAATTGGGCTATTCTCTCTAAGCCCAATTTTGCAACAAACGTCATTCAACAATAGAATGGCCCCCAATTAACCGAAACCAATTGTCAGATTAAGTATTAACGAAGTCCGCGGCTCCGCGCTCTTTTCTTTTTTTTTTTTCTCATATTTTTCCTAGTGTCTCAAAATCGCATTATTGTGTTTTCAAGGTGTAAAGATCACATTTTTTAACCATACCATGACCATCCTTCAAAACTATTTGTAAATAAGCTAACCGATAACAATAAAAATATAGGATATAAATGTTGACCTCAAATTAAATCATAAATATAAATATTAAATTTACAACCAAAAAAATGTAAAAGTTTAGAAACCGAATTAAAGCATTTATTTTTTCAAATAGACATAGGCCATATTATGGGTACATATACCTGCAAAAGGCAAGTAGCTTAATGTAGCTATATATCATTAGGGATAAAGTCATAAAAATGCGTTGTCAAATCCAATCCAAATAAAAAAAATGCATGCGTTGTCAAAACAAATATTAATTTAGCATCATTTTTCAATTATTCTACATACTATATATACTAGCATATATAATATATAGTAGCCATGTAAGTATCTTTTCTGCTTTTTTAAGGTAACAACCGAAATCTAAATGGGGCCAACCATATATGGTGAAAATTTATTAATGTACGTATATAGTATACAATATTATACATGTTTTATGGCACTGAGGAAATCTCAAGTTGATCAATCAAAAAAGAAAAAAGGAAATGTTTTGGAACAATATGCACAATCAAGGGTGGTCGTCAGCAGATCAAAACCTCTACATGCACCCTCTGTCCTCTGATGAAATTTGATTATGGTGGCATTTAGCCAGTCCTTTCTTTTTGTCGTCTCCGCAGCTGGCCACTTGTTTTGTAACTTGTAAGCGTCGAAAATTTTAGTACCAAAATATAAAACGTACACCGACTCAATTCCAATTAAAGCTGGATTTCAATCCCAAAAACATGGCGAGTTGTACCCGCTTTGCTTGGCTCATTTTTCACCACAACTTGCACCTTCTTTTGCACTAGTGAAATGAAATGGTTCCGATGGACTCGGTAGATATATGCTATTCTAGATCCTTGCCTCTATGCTATAATGTCAAAGAATAAAAGAAATATAAGGGCTTAATTAAATGTACTTGAATAGTAGTATCTTAAGTAATAAGGACTTTTGTTGGACACAAATTGGTTTTTAGACTTTGTTTTTTGAGTAATTTGACTTAAGCTCAACAGAATTTGGATACTAATTAACAAATTATATCTGTTAATAAATTTTTTAAAAAAAATCATTTTCAATAAAAAGAGTTAAAAGTATTTCCTATAGGGATATTTCGAGAACCAAAAAACTTCATCTAAAATGGAGGTGCTACATGTTAGTATAATCCAGTCACTTGGTTTAATCTGGTACTTTTTTTTTAATATTTATAAGTTAATCTTGTTCGAGTCGGGTTGAATCACTATGGGGGTAAAGTACTTCTCTCAACAATGGTTTTTTCCATTCACAAGACTCAAATCCGAGACCTTATTTAAGGAGAATAAGTGTCAAACCACTTAAAGCAACCACTTGTGTTGGTTAAATTTAATTTAATTTGGTACTAATTTTAATTGTAGGGTTAAGTGGACTACTAATTTTTCCACAATGAGCTTGAAAAATTAAAACAGTGCATTATTTCGATTTAGACTTATATGATAATTTTAATGAAACATTGTCTTCTTCTATCCTTTTTTCAGAATTAAAAGGATTGAAGGGGGAAATTAACCATGAACACGACTATATGAATTATATAAACCATGTCAGTTTGAAACCGACCAAGCTATGGCGAGCTTCTCTGATATTGTATGGACGGTCAGTTTGAGAATGACATTAATTTTTTTATTATTATTGTTTCATTTCTTTTCCTTTTTGTAAACTTTAGGTCCACTCAGAACTTGTTTCTTCCCTTTTGTTTCATAGCTTGCATTATTGGTATTATGAAGACTTTGAGCAGCTTGCACGCTTTGATGAGATTTCGTTTGTTTATAATTATTTTAGTGACAAAGACTTGGAATTGAAAACATCTCTTTTTAATTGTATCATGGATTATCTTGAAAACAAACCAGACTTCCCCCCAAATATGTCAACAAAACAGTGTTTGGAGACAATTTTGCCAGTGTGTTATATATATAAAAGCTTTTTGTACGTTTTCTCTCGTGCAGGACTAAAAGAGACATTAAAGATGTTACCGAAATTTATATTTTTTTTCAACTTTCGTACAGTTTAAAGGCGATTGGCTTTGTAGGCATGCACATCAAATTTTTCAACGTAACAGTATAAATTAGTTTGGAGTATATAATATCATCATACTGATTTAAATAGATTGCCAATAATCGAATAAGTCATGTTTCCATATACAGTATGGCATTATTTTATACTCCTTATTAACAAATAATTGATTCAAGTAATTCAATACTTATTCGCTCAAGCAAAATTTCAAAATCGAGTTTTGTAAATGGAAGAAATCATTCTTAAGATAGTATAATTCGGCTCAAATAAGAGAATTTAATTTATACCTCCGTAGTACATGAAGCAATCCGATTCAAATAGAAATAACAGTGACCTTAAACAGATACGAATACATGTGATTTAGAAAAAAAAAATAGTATTATATATTCATATATTATATTATATATTATAGTATAATATATGATATCTCCTCATCCATTTCACAATCATTCGTGCGAACCAAATTAAATAGGACTCCAACGTATGCTTTAATGGGATTCATGTGCGTTTTGTTTTCTCTTTTTCATTTTAAACAAAAGAATAGTATTTTATTTTTCTTTGGAAGACAAGAAGGCAATGAAGGGAGGATTTGACTTTGGTTTTTGGTTGATGGGGACTTGAGTCTTTTGAGTTTTTAATTTTGTTTGTTCGCTTTAGCAATGAAAGAGATGGACAGTAATTAATAAATGGGAAGTAGCTAGTATTCTTTCTTCACCAAGAGAGAATCTTGGAAGCAAAAAATTTGTGGGAGAGAAGATGAGATAAAGATAGATAATGTATTGCCGTAATCATTTAAGTAGCAAACTGGCAATGCTTTTGACTCTTCCATTTGTAGGGGACCCTTTGTTGCCAAACCCCAAGCTGTCTGTAAAGCCCATACCGTCGTGGATCCATCGTAACCCTTCAATAAACCTCACTCTCGCTGGCAAAAATGACAATGCTGCAATGCATGCCTTAAGCGCTTAATTTACAATTATAGTCGAAATTGTAATGCAGCTCAAAACTGGCTGTTTTAGAGTCATTAATTAAAACTTTGCATGCAAAAACAGGGTTATTAATATAACCTTATCTAATGAATGGGTTTTGATCATAATTAATGATGATCAAGTAAAATGAGAATCGTACGTTTTCAATCAAACAGGGGGGAGAATTGGGAAATTCTTGTAATTTTTCAAAAGCACACATATATATGCAGGGAAAAAAACCAAATGGGAAAAACTGGAATTCCTTTCACGCATAGATTACCCAATTCATGGACTGGCAAAGGGCCACAAACTACCAAAGGCCATGTGCACATGAGTTTAATGTCTGGGACCATTTTGATCCAGAAGAAGATCCTACAGTCGGCCCCATGATCTTTTTCTCGTGGTGCAATTTATAATCATTTCCTTCTTAAATCAAGCACAAGCATCGGCTTTTAGCCTAATTTAAGGGCCACTGATTTCTGTCATTTGTTTTTATACACTCTGATCTGATGAACAGGAATCGGAGGCTCTTAATTAAAAACAAATTTTCCTGCCTCTGATATCTCTCTCACTCAGTTTCCACTTCATCAGAAAACCTTCTAAAAAGCTGAATCCCGGTTCTTATTATTAATGTCTCTTTTGCAGCAATTCTGATTCAATGTATACAGTAGTTCGGGGAGCAGCTTTGGTCTGCCACATTTATAAATATATATATATATAGTTTTAGTGAATTATAAACCAAACCCACCAAACGAATCATATATAAGGGAAAATCTAGGCTTTCTTTAGCAGAAATTATTGTCTCTAATCAATAAAATAAAACACTGGGATAACAAGTAGACTAAGCCGTACGTGGTTTTAGGAGTCTGATATCAGTTTTTTTTTTTGGTATCAGTGGCAACCAATGAGGATTCAACATTATTAGTAGGGCCCAAAAACAGCTATTTTGAATGTACTAGGGTGGATTTTCTACCTTAAAAACGGAGAGAAGATATTGTTCCTATAAGCAAACATCTGAACTATATTTTTCAGTACCATTTCATCACTTAATATGCTTTCGGGGTCCCCAATTCTACCAAAAGATGGTTCATTATGGCGCCGGTGATTACGCAATTTGGCTTTTGATATCATATATCTAACATTCTTATTTAATCGAAGCCTGATTATAATAACAAGCTTAGTTTTCATGTGAATAATCTTAGTATGATAAGAAGTATATATATATAGTCAAATCATAACCCTAACCCAAAGTTCAAATTTCGTCCAACAGAACACCAAAAAAGACCAAAGTCATCATCTTCTCCCAATCTTAAAGACCCGAGTCTCGAGCATTCAGAATTTCTCAGTACGAAATTAAAACAGTCAAAAGACTTTCTCAGGGAAAGAGTGATTAAAAGCAAGAAACCCCCCCATGTGAAGTCGAACAGAGTTGAACAGGGAAAAGTCGAATTTCTAGTGTGCACTCATAAAACACCATGGCAGGCAGGCATCAATAGTTACAGCTACCCAATTTGCATAAAATCTTAGTACAAATTTCCTCTCCACACAGTCCACCGAAGAAAGGGCAAAATTTTCAATACTTGTAAGAAAGAATTTACCTTTCGAGAAGAACACATATTATTCTTTTTTAGATGGCGGATATTTTGCAATGATCTAAACTCTAAACACTCATGGGGTCACTTTTAGACCCCACCACTTTTAATGCATTCCAACTTCTAACTTTAGATTCCAACGGTGGTACAGGGAAAATAATCAAATATTATACTATAATAAACAGATTAATTTTCTGTTGTAAGCTTGTAATAAAGATGGAAAAAGGGGGGATTCAGTTTACAATAATGTCCCGGTTTACCACCATAATGAGTCTGCAACAACTCAGCAAAGGGACATGTGTGTCCGTTTCACATTTGTTTTTTTGTGGTTTAAGAAATTTTTGGAATAAAAAGGTATCTTTTAGCCTATTTAATTCCATCCAGGATCTTAGTAAGTAGCAGTATTTTCTGTAAACTAAATTGCTTGTTTCTCTTACATTCTTAACTTGAAGATGAAAATTTGCTCATATATGATGATTTCTAATGGCCAAAATCTGCAGTTTTTCAGCAGTTTTAAGGGAAATGAAAAAAAGGGTATCTGTTAAATTGTCTATTAATTAAGTAGCCAGCTTGATACATTCTTTTGAAGTGAAATGAAATAATTACCCTATTTGTCGTCCATCTATCAATTCAAAACAACTACTATAGTATAGTATTATAAATAATGAAGATGAAAAAAATTAATGTCGACAAGCAGGAAAACAGAGGAATAGGGTATTAATTAAATGAGCAGTAAAATATACATTCACTTTTTATTGAAAGGACAGCACCATGATTGTACAAGGCTTCCTGTATTACTACATTTATACATGAACTGATAACCGTTTCCCTTATCACCACTGTTAACAATAGCTATCGTTTCCTCTCTCTCTCTCTCTTTCTCAAAGCCAACTGGCAAATTTGATTGATTCACATAGGAAAAAAACAAAGAGGATTGAAGAAAGGACAAAACTAGTCTAGGATTTGAGTGTGATTCGTTTGGTCTTATCCCGCTCTACTCTCTCTTTCTATTCTGTTTATATACAGAAACAACAGCTTCAATTGAGTCTGCATTGTTCATATCAAGTATCCATTTTCCCTTTGCTAGTTTAACAAGAAATCACTTCTTTCTTCTTCTTTTTTTTCTTCATTTTTGTAGTTTCTTTTAGTTGAGAATTGAGAAAGAGTGTTTGATTTGATATAATAATTATAATGAATTTGTCAGCTTCACAATGTGGCAGTGGGTGTGAGTCTGGTTGGACTCATTACTTGGATCAATCTTCTTATTCTCAAACTCGGTGTCAAAGCTTTGGTGGGAACTTTGATGGGGAATATTATGGAGGAAAAGGAGGTAGATTTGTGGTTGAAGACGAAGAAGAGGAAGATTTGTCCATGGTGTCTGATGCTTCTTCTGGGCCAAGACATTATTGTGAAGAATATTATGAGGAATGCCTTGATGAAAACGGAAGCTTTTGCTCTGCTCCTTCAGTTCCTAAGCTAACCAACAAAAGCAGCAAAAACAAAAAGAAGATGAAACAACATGGTAGCATTAATCAACAGCATAATTCTTGTCTTGATGACACTGCCAGCTCCCCTGTAATAAACATTTCCAAGGCAAGTTCCAAATCCCAAATTACCATTTTTTTACTATAATATAATAATAATATAGCTATCTTTTTAGTATTTGTAAACAAAATAGAGTAATGGGTGTTTCGTTTTGTATTTACATTTACAGAAGAACTGCAAGAAAGAATCTTCAATAGATGTGTTGGATTTTTCACAGGGCTTTTCGGGTACACATTTTAAGGTACTATATATATCCTTACATTTTCATTTATATGCTATATTTTTTTTTCTCATGAAATGAAACTTAGCTATGTGAGTTCTTCTTACAGGGCAAATCATCAGCATTCCAGAAGAAATTCGGGTTCTTGAAACCTGGAAAAACAAGTTCAAAATAAGATGCAGGTTAGTCTTTGTTTCCAGTTTTGATTTGGACATATGGATTTTGAAATTTTGGCATTTAGGATATTTGCTTCATCCATAGCCTAAAAAAGGAAACTTGATGGTTAAATATGCCTAATTTGTAGTGTATTAATCTGCAGGTGGTTTCCAGGAAAGAAACTGGGAATGACAAAAGGGTAAACTGTAACAGCTTTTGTCTCTACTACTACAGCAGCTATTGGAAGGAATGTGTAAAAAAAGAAAATAAAAGGGAAGGAAAAGCAAAAAAAAAAGGCAATTAGATCTCAAAGGGATCTTGTTCCTTTCTTTTTATTCTTGTATTTCTTCCAATTTCCAAGTTTTCTTTGTTCCTGTCAATGCAGTGGGAAACAACCTGAGAACATTAAAAAAGAAATAAATTAAAATTTCTCTGTCATTGCTGTATATATATGTATTTTAATTTTTGTTTTAGTATCAGTAATAGTGACTTGTTAAAAAAATTGTAGATTTTCCTTCAATTTCCTTTTTTCTTGACATCATCATCCATATATAGACCAAGAAATTGATGGTGCCCCATACTGTAGAATCTGGTTTTTATTAGCACAGAATCTATTTCTTCAAACTTATCCACTGTTAGAATGTAAATACACATTTAATAAAACTAGTAATAAGCTGAAAGAATGTTCTGTCCAGCATAGTTTTCCACTTGATTGCATGGAAGACTCCAAAATTTGGAATGCTGCTGAGAATTTGGGGTTTCCATAAATAAATTTGCTGTTCAAATTTTCAACATTGTCAGAAAGACTAGTCTTTCTTTTTCTCTCACTCTAATAATTTTCTTTCATTTCCTTTTCTTTTTTTAACTGTGTAGGCAAAATGAAAGGAATGCTTATATATATGTGGAAACAAAGAGAAAAAAACAATATCAAAAATAGGAAACTTTAACCAAAATAGATGAAAAAAGAAAAACACCCAAGGCTTCACCACAGAAAATAGCTGTGGTCCTTGGATGGACAGGGTGGCTCTGCATTTGCCATTAATCAAGCTGAGTACCATTTTAGCCCATTTGTGCCCACCCAACCACACAACACACCCAAAAAAATGAAGATTGAAGAAGGGAAAATGGGCCATTTTATAAAAGCAATTGTAATGAAATCTGGAAATCCCAGATGGCAGCAAAAATGACCCACCACCATTTTCCACTTGTGCAAGTGCCAGCCTAGCTTAAAAACTAGGTAGGGTTGGTAAATTTGGTAACCTATGGCATTCCAGATTCAAAACAGACAAATATTTTCAGATGGAAGGAAGGCCAAAAGGCAAGCTTCATTTTCCACTAAAAAGGGTCCCAAAAAAGCTAACACCTTTCCCCCACCACCACCCCCCTCTGATAGCTACCAACCAAGAATGTGATCCATTCATACAATATAAATTATATATATTGGTAATTGGCTTGGCCTGGATGCAATTATTGAATTTTTGGGTTTTGGTGGGTTTTTTGTTTTTCCCCTTCAAAATCTTTTTAGTGAAGGTGTTTTCCCAGGCCATCCTGAGAATTAGCAACCATATCTTGGAAAGGGACTTGGATCTTAGGAAAATGACAACACTTCCCCTCTTTGTCCTGTCAATCCCTTCTTTCTTGTCCTTTTTTTTTTTTTTCACTTTATCATCAAATTTTCACTTTTAATGTTAATGTCCACTACAAAACAGGATAAAACCCAATGTAGTTGTCTTTACAAATCACAAGTCAGATTAAAGTCCAACTTAGCATGGCCATGGATTCTTTTTTGTTTTTTCAATGGTGGAGAACTGGAGATATTTATTATGTATATTAATATAATTAACTACTACCAACAATTTTCTTTATTTATGAATCACAAACTTCTCAAAATATCTGCAGTGGTATGTAATGTAAGTATATGTATCGTCCTGTCGGTAGCTTCCCAAAATGAAGACAGGAACTGCAAGGGTAGGCATTGGAAGGGAGATTTGCTGTTAGAAAACTCGGCTGCAGTTTGCTGAAATTCAGAATATCCACTACTTAAGCTATAGCCCACCAAACATCTTCTGCAAGCTGGCAGAGAGAAACTACAAGAGACCAAGTCTAACTGACCTAAAAGATATGAACTTCTCGTTCTTGATCTCCTTGCATTGAAATGGACGGCTCGCAAATCATGAAAAATGACAGCAAACTAAATAGTAATTACCCTTTTCTCTAATTTTCAAGTTAATTGGCTAATTTTTTTTCCTAACATTAGTTTTTGCATTTGAATGGAAGACAAAGAGTTTATGTTAAGCAATAAGCATGATGTTAAGACTTGACAGAAAGATTACAAATTTTTCGGTAATTATTTGATACACCGACGGTGTAAATTTTGGACTCCACAAACGGATTGTGGAGTTAACACATGTCCATTTTCTGAATTAATTAAATTTTAAATATTTCAATTTAGTTCCTAAGGGTCACATACCACCCTTTAAGACCCGTTTGTGCAGTCTACTAAACTCCACTGACAGTGTATTATATATAAACCCTTACATTGATGTGGGGACCAGTACAAAGGTTTAAAAGGATCAAAATGAAACATGGAAAAAAAAAAAAAAGTGTCTATGCATTAGCTTAACCCTCCTGCAAAAGGAAAGAAAACCCAACCTGGCAACCAAGGTCCAAAATTTTAGAAGATAGCCCAACAGAGGTTGCGGGCCTCTATTTAAGTAACAAATAAAATTCGATTGCCAAAAAAAAATCAATTTCATAATTTCCCTGGCATTAATTGTTTTAAATTTGTTATTTTACATTTTTCTTTTCAAATTAGTGCAATAATTTGATTATGGGTTGCGGGTGTTGGAGGTTTGATACGATCTTCATTAGGTTTTTGGTTTATGGGTTTTGAGTTACACTTGGATGTATGTTCGAATGTGGAAGTCGAATTACAAGCTGTTAGAAGAGATTTACAGGTGGCATGGGAGTGTGGTTATAGAGAGATCGTTTGTGAGACTAATGCTCTGGTCGCGATAGACCTTATACAGAAAAGTGATGTTGCTTCACACCCTCTGGGAAGCCTTATCATGGATGTTCGATTTTTGTTGAGTAGGAAATGACATTGTTCTTTACAACATACCTATCTAGAAGGTAATTTTTGTGCTGATTGGTTGGCTAATACTGCATGTGTTCTGGATGACGACTTTGAGCTGTTACCTGATCCGCTAGATGGGCTGAAAACTTTGTTGAATGCTGATGTTAGGGGAGTTTCTTTCCCTTGAGATTTTACTCATAGCTAGTTGCTATTATACTGCTTGTTTTCACAAGAGAAAAAAAATTGCATGGTTCACAAGAAGATGCTTTATGATTCATGAAGTGATATTGATTCACACTTAAACTCCTCATAATTTTCTATATACTATTTAAATTGAAAAATGCACTGCAAAAATTAAAACCAGTGGCTGTCTCTTTGTTGTTGGATTAAATTGGAAAAGAAAAAAGAGTTATCAGTGTCACAACAACTCATCAAAGTTTGTTTCTTTGTGAAAAAATTGCATTTTGCATGTTCAAAAATCAAAATCCATCAAAACTACTACTCATTATTGCTTTGTCATGATATTTGATTTTGCCACTCGTATATATAGAGACATTTCAAAGTCATTTGACATGACAAATTGAGTTTGATTTTAACCAATTTTAATTGGATAAAGGGGGACAAAAGTACTACTAAGTATTACAATTTCAATCGGTGAATAAAGAGTTGGGAGTAAAAACTAAAAAGCTAAAAATTAAAAATATCAAGTTCATTTATCAAGTTTGGGGAACTAGAGAGAATGTACAATCAAGTTAAACGTTTGTACTATTTTCTAAGGAAAACGATCATATACAAGTACAACTAGGCAAAATTATAATTGGACTGCGAAGTCTCTTAACACTGTTAATGTGAAGATCAGTATTGATGAGGGAGTTGTCATAAAGCTCATGCATACAACATAATGCTGATATTGACTTACATTTCCTCACAACATTATCTCCGATTGCATATCATTAATGAGAGCATTTAATGGCTGTTTGACCTAACTTATTTTACAATTTATAATTGAAGCCGAGTTAAATAGGAAATTTAGGAGTTTTTTTTTCATTTTTTTTAAAATTAAAAGGTAGAAGCTTTAAATTGAAAAATTTCTAGAAACTCTTGTTATAATCATTTATTTTAGTAGATAAGTTAGGGCAAATAGACATATATTCACTTCAAGCATCTCAAGCAATGTTTTTTTTTTTTTTTGATAATACTCAAGCAATGTTTTAGAGCAGCTGATGCCTTGTTATAATGTTATTATATGTGATTTATTCGAAATTTCTTTCCTTAGGACCCTAAGAGCTTGATTCCTTCTTTGAACAAAAAAGAGCTTGATTCCTTCTCTATGTCTTAAGTTCCTTATTCGAAAAAAAGAAGAATGGTTTGTCTTTTCAATTATCGTAAATGGATCTATTTATTTTCCACATGCAAATGGACCATAAAAACCCAATCATTTGATTTGGAATTTTGCCATTTTGCCTTCGAACAGGTTTTCATAATTGCAAGTAAAAGAAAAACGTGTATGTTAAATATTAGGAAATAAAACGAATTCACTTCCAAAGTCTATGTCATCATTACAATATAGAGTATATAATATTTAATTATTACATGAAACTGAAAGCCAGTCTTTTTTTTTCTTTTTTTTTATACATATCAAAAGGTTACAAATTACCAAGATTAGAAGCTCAATAATAAGACATACAAACAAAATAAAGAACTTAAATAACTAAACTAAATATTTAAGGCCATGTAAAGGATATCTTCATCTGTGCTGCCCTTTGTGCCATCTTTCTTGATTCTCTAGCCAACGGGTGTCTCTGCTTAAAGAATTTCATATTTTGGAACATCTTCCTCAATTTACTAATGTCTTGAATGACTGGTTTCCGTTTTCAGTGTGTATGAATTTCCCCTCTGAACGCCTTAATCCATCGTTTGTCCCCACATTCTATCCACACTTTTGAGATTCCATTGTTGTGTAGAGTTTTCAGTGCCACTCTCACAAATCTAATTCTTGCTATGGACCTGCTATCCGCTTCTATACTTCTGGCTATTAACACCGTATTACCATTACCCTTCCTTGCCAGGATCGCCCCTCCATACCAAGTTTTATCTCTTCTTTTTTCCATTGTTGGGAAGACCATCCATTCTCCTTCTGCTATTGTTGGTATTGTTTGAATTATTTCAACCATCCTATTTGGTGAATAGGTACTAGTTTTCACAATCTCCTCTTTTCCTATAGCCTCCATGATGTTAACGCCAAGTGCCTTCCCTTTTTGAATAACAGCCATCGGGTTAGGTTTTTCTGTTCCAAAGTAAAATTCATTTCTTTGAATCCACAAACACCAAAGTGTAGTGGTGAAGAACACCGTAAACTCTCTTCCTTGCTGAGTTGCTTGAGGTTCTTTGCTAAGCCATTCCATAATCCATTCCACCAGATTGGTATGCTCAAACAGGTTAGTACGAATACCCAGCTGGGATCCAAACCACACTGCCCTGGCAAACTCACAGTCCCAAAACAGATGATTTATACTTTCCTCCCCTTTCTCGCAGAGTCCACAAATGTTTCCCACTTGCATTCCTCTCCTCATAATTTCCTCTTTCGTTGGCAAGCAGTTATTACACAGTTTCCACAGGAAATTGATAAGTTTTTTGGGTATTTTCAAGCTCCACAAATTGTGCAATTGTTTCTGTCTTGTAAAATCCTGCTCTGTTGTTCCATTGTTTTCCAAGATTTGTTTATAGGCTGCCTTAACCGAAAATTTTCCTCCATTTATCATTTTTCCATACAACTTGGTCTTCCATCTAGAAGATTGACAAGTCTCTAGACAGTAAATCCTGTTGTTGTTTCGAGTTCAGTAAGCCCTCAAGTAGCCACTCTGTCCATTGGTGGGATCTTGGACATTTTAAGGCTTGAACTGGGATTATAGCTCCCCCTCCATCCACGCATTGGTGTCCCTGTTTTAACAGTCCATTTTGGACCATCAACTTATCCCCTTTATTGATATGAATTTCCATTCCCTGAAGGCATAAATCTCTTCCTTCCAGGATGTTTTTCCATATTCACGTATCCCCCTGCTTTGGTTTCACTTCTTCAAAACTTTTCTTTTGACAGTATTTTGCCTTCAACAGTTTTGCCATTAATGTCTCTGGTTCTGTAATCACCTTCCATGCACGTTTTGCTAACAATGCCTTGTTCATATCTTCTGTCTTCCTTAAACCAATTCCTCCCGCCCCTTTCGGCTTACACAGGTGATCCCAACTCTTAAGGTGTAATTTCCTTTTCTCGTCATCATAACCCCACCAGAAGTTCCTCATTTTCCTATCCATAATCTCTGTTACTGATTTCAGAGCTTTAACAACAGGCAGTTGATAGTTGGGCATGCTCGCAAGAGTAGATTGGATCAAAGTTTGTCTTCCTGCTTGTGACAGTAATTGAGCTTTCCAGTTGTTCAGTTTATGTTGGAGCTTTTCTACAAGAGGCTGAAAAAACTTCCTTCTATTTCGTAGTAAGCCCATGTCCATGCCTAAGTACTTCCCAGGCTTCTGGACCAGACTCATTTGAAGTATTCCTTTAAACCACCTTTTTTTCCTTTGTTGGCAGTTCGGACTGACCAACAACTCGGATTTTCCAAAGTTTAACTTCTGGCCTGATAAAAAACAGTACTTCTCAATCACCCTCTTTACATTTCTGCAGGTCTGGACAGTGGATCTAAAAAAGAGGTATGTGTCATCAGCAAACATTAAATGATTGATCGGGTCTGCATTCCTTGCAATTTTGATTCCTTGGATTGTGCCTCTTTCCTGTTCTTTCATCATCATCAGGGAAAATATATTTTGACAGATGATAAAGAGGTAAGGGGATATTGGATCCCCCTGCCTCAATCCTTTCTGAGGTTCAAATCTCCTGGAGGTTCCTCCATTGATCAAGACCTGGAAAGAAACTGTGCTGACACATTGGATTATGATTTGTATCCATTGTGAATTGAATCCCATTTTCTCCAAGACTACTTTAAGGAAACTCCAGCTTAGATGATCATAGGCTTTATTCATGTCAAGCTTCAGTGCTGCAATTGCCCCTTTTCCTTTTTTCTTTTTCAACACCGTTTCCAAAATTTCTACTCCTATTGTAACATTATCCTGAATTGCTCTTCCATGAATAAAAGCCGATTGAAACGGTGTTATAAGATCATGTAAACAGTGTTTTAATCTATTAACCAGGACTCTCGAAGCAATTTTGTAGATTACTGTGCACATGCTAATAGGTCTAAAATCACTAACCTTTTCTGGTTCATTGATCTTTGGGATAAGAGCAATTAAAGTTCTGTTCAGTTCCTTAAGCAAAAACCCTGAATTGAGGAAGGCCAGAACTGCTTTTTTTGTGTCCTCTCCCACAATATGCCAAAATTTCTGGAAGAAAAAACCTGGTTTACCATCGATTCCAGGTGCTTTAAAGGGGCCAATTTGGAAAGCTGCCCTCCTTATTTCTTCCCCGCTAAAAGGAAGATCAAGCTTGTTGGTGTTGTCATCTGTTAACTGTGGAATTTCAACTTCCTCGAGTGCCTCTCTGATCGTTCTTCATTGGCATCTCCATGTTTGGAAAAAACTTGTTTGAAATGCTGCAGGAACTCCATTTCAATATCCTTAGCCTCCTCTGCTATTTCTCCATTAGATTTCCTGATGGATGTGATTCTGTTATGTGCTCTCTTTCTTTTTGTAACTGTGTGAAAAAATTTGGTGTTTCTGTCTCCCCTAATAATCCAGTTTTCTCTTGATTTTTGCATCCATAGCATCTGCTCTTTTTCCAGTATATCTTCAAGCTGCTTCCTTATCTTTCTCTCTTCTTCAATGTTGGCTCTTGATTGATTCATTTTCAGCTGAATCTCTTGTAGTTCCTCTTCTAACCTCCTTTTTTCCTGGAAAATATTCCCAAACACCTCTTTGTTCCATGTCTTTAAACCCTCTCTTGTAATTTTGACTTTTTGCACCACTTTATATGCAGTTGATCCCCTGATTTCTTGGTTCCAGCTCTTTCTTATGACTTCTTCACATTGGGGGTTTGTTGTCCACATCATCTCAAAGCGATATGGCCTTCTTCTAAAGCTGTCTCTTCTTTCTAATTGAACCCACAGTGGGCTATGGTCTGAGACTGAGATCGACAAATTTGTGGACACAGCATTTCCAAAGGTTTAAAACCACTCTGCATTTGCAAATGCTCTGTCCAATCTTTCCCAGGTGCTTTGCCCTTTCTCCCTCCTATTTGACCATGTAAGGTGAATACCTTTGTTTGTGACTTCAGTGACCTTGCATTTTTCCAAACACTCTCTAAGTTCCTCTGCTCCCCTTAGTGAGTTTGATGTGTCAGAAATTTTGTCCTCTGGATTGAGAACTTGATTAAAGTCACCTAAGATAATCCATCCCTCCCCTTCTGGGATCCTATTACCCATGTCAACAAGTTGTTCCCACACCATTTTCCTATTTTTGTATTCTGGTTTACCATATATACATGTGATCCAACATTTACTATTCCCAACTCTCAAATACAGCAAAATAAGGTTTTCATTAATCAAGTAGATGCTACTTTTTACACCATCCTGCCATAAAAGCAAAGATCCCCCACTACGACCCTTAGCATCTGTTCCTACACTATTTTGGAAGCCCCAGCTCCTAGTAAGCTTTCTTGCTTTATTTATAGAGGCTTTAGTCTCCATTACAAACATTAAAATAGGGTTACATTTTTTTAACTAGGTCCCTACCATGTTGAATTGTCAGAGGCTGGCCAATTCCTCTGACATTCCAGCTTATGATACTCATTGGTTTTTGGGAGGCTGTTGTGGGACAGCCTGCCTTAACCCGAGCTCTTGTTCCTGGACCTCCCTTATGACAATGCTGCTTCTCTGTCTCTGTCTCTCCTCTAGCTCTTCTTCCATTGCCAAGTTTTGTAATTTCTGTCTTATCCTCCTTCCATCTTCTGAGTCTGTGTCACTTGTTGCTTCTTCTTCCCTGATTTTCTTTCCTTTCTTCTTTTCACTCTCCTCCAGCTCTTTATTTTGTCGTTGTGCTCCTTCATCTGTTGGTGAGTCTTTTAGGAAAACCGACACCATATCCTCGTCATTCACAACACATCTATAGGCTGGGCTCTTGATATCCACCTCTGCCTCCTTGTATGCATCCGGCTGGTCCTCCCCAGTTTCAGGAATAGAATGTAGATTGTTAGTATAATCTTGCACTTGGAGATTGTAATAACTATTACCAATAAACCGCAAGTTCTCTTGTTGTTCTCCATTGACTATCAGTTCCAGATGAAACCTCATGTCTTTTGGTCTGTGAAACTCCCCTCCTTGATTTCTTCTTTCTCCCATAGCACTGCTTTCAGCTTTGTGTTCCTCTTCTCGAACTAGCTTTGCATTTGTGAATGCGGCCCCTCCTTCTGGTAAATTAATCCATCTCGGCTGGCAGCTTTGGGTGTGAGGGTTATTTAGGTCTCTCATTTGAAGTCCACTCAACAGGTTTGTACTCTGTCTCACCATTTCTTGACAAATATGCTCAAATCTGGATTGCTCTCTAGCTAGAGCAAAAAACATATCCTCATAATCTGATGCATTTTAGAACCCATCTTCATGTCGGAGATAGATGCTCTGAACCCTATCCAGAGAGTTATCAAACTCTTTCATAGGGTCTTCCATAGGGCTTTGGGGGTACTGGTAGTCCCCATTGAATTCTTCCAAGAAAGAACTTGGTTGATTTGGATGTCTTTGTGTGAGATGAGCTAACTGGTCCACACTAGCAGCTGCTTGTGGTACAGCATCTGTCATTTCCCTGGTCATTTCAATGATCCTTTCAGCACTCATTGCCACTCCATGCTGACTCCTAGCACCTGGCACCATTGCTTCGAGCTGGTTTTGTTGCAGCCTTTGGCGCTCTCTTCTTGTTTCCTCCTCCCTCTCATTGTCAGTATGTTGTTGTTGTTGTTCCACTATATATCCTTCAATCCTTTCCACCTCTTCTCCCCCTTGGATATCCTCCTCTATTCTTGGGGTTGCAACCTCCTGATTCTGTGGTGTATTTGAGGTAGTTTCTGGTTCCTGGCTCTGTCCTTGAATCTCCCCTTGAGGTTGCTGTGCTGCCTCCTCTTCCATTTCCCGTACTTCAAGGGGCCCTATTTATGCTTGAGAACCCCCATTCAGCTCCAAACGTCGTAATCCAACTTCATTTTGCTCTTGGTAGTTGTTCTCCGCCCCTATTGCTTGCTCATCAGTTATCTGATTTCTGCTGACCTGTCTGTAGCCAATGCTTGTATTCCTTCTACTCGCCCTTGTTAAGTATGCTCTCATTTGGTTTGAGAAATGTGGCGTATCTCTCTCGACCACAATGGGAACTCCATAGGTGCGACTTGTCTGGTTCAAGTTCGCCATAATTCGCTCCTCAACTTCTTCAAAAGTGCGTGAACAGTGTCTATGATTATATGCCCAATTTCTCCACAATTCAAACAGAACTTCTGGATTCTTTCATATCTAAATCTCACCCACTGAGTTGTACCATCATCCCTTTCCAGTGTGCAGCCTGGTACCAAAGGGGCTGATAGATCAACACTCACTATGATTCTCATGAAGCGTATGTTTCTGGGCCTTCTATTCTCCCAATCCACTTGAAGAACCAACTCTGCTGATTGCGACATTGTCCTTGCAATGAATGGCTGTTGATATTCAAAGGGAAGATCCCATATTTGCAGCCACAGATTAACTCTGAGAAGTCTAGCTTGGCTGAGCTGCACATTTGGATTCCATCGCTGGAGAACTATTATTGCACCACCGATTGCCCAAGGATTGGCAATGACTCCCACTCTTCTATCAATTTCTCGATCATAATGGATGAGGAATTTGTTACCCTCTCTTCCGATTACTGTTGCATTGCCTCGCAATTCCCATTCCCTATTAATGTACCTCTGCACAAAATCTGTGGAGAAACGCCGGTAGTCGAGGAGGAAACCAACGAGGCACTCGTAGCCCTCATTGCGTCGCTCTTCTAGTTGCTCTGAGGAGAAGCTATAAACATGACTTCTCCTCCTTCTAAGTTCTGGTATGGGTGCAGGATTGAGCCCATATCTACTTTGCGCACTATCTCCACTCTCATTTGATGATGTGTCACTATCTGTCCAACTGCATTCTCGCATGAGTCGGATTCTCGAATTGTAAGGGGGGTTTGGGGGGTTCATCTTACTGGTTGTAGGTTTAAGTGTTTTGATGGAGTTTAAGAACTCAGGCAATTGATCAATGGCTTTGATCGCCTGGATTAGGGGTTTAATAAAGGGCGAGAAGCGACGCTTCAATCTTTTATCCTCGATTACCCCCTTAATCTTCATCCTTGAAATAATTGTTTGCTCGGGTTACGCAAAAAAATCGGCTCAACGCTTCGTGAGTCGGGGCAACCCTTAACTCCTATTGGTTCCGCCTCTTCCTTCTAGGGGAACTGAAACGATCCTAATACTTCTCAGAAGAGACTATGAAGGTAATGATTAGGAAAGAAAAGTATTAATAAGGTAATAAAGGATAACTACAAAGGGTTTTGGATAAGAATCAAATCTTTGTCTCCTGAGGAAAACAGAAGGCAAAGTGGTGATAGGTTGACAGAGGGGCTTTCCGACCACATGTCAGAACACCCAGGGGACAAGGGTAAGGAAAAGAGAATAAACGGATAAGGACAAGAGAAAACTACCACTCAGGTCTGCTAAGAAAGGAAGAAATTCCGTTAGGGTTCCGAAACCCTAAAACGGGAACAAGCACTTTTTTGAGAGAAAACGAAGAAGCGCGTAATTTTCACGCGTGGGAACTTCACCACTTGTGAAAAGCCAGTCTCCAAATCAATTACTATTAAAAATTTCAAATAATTTTTTTTTATATTTAAAGCTATTAGGGATCGAAGTACATTAAACAAAAAATTTAATACTCTACCATCAAACTAAATGCACCATGCTAAGTTGCTAACCCCTTCAAATATTTGATTTGTTTATTTTACGTTTTCTTTTTCTTTTGGAAATTGCCCAAGGCCTAAAGTATAACCGTCAAGTCGTTGATCCATTTCCCCTGACTTTAACGCCGTGATGGTAAATCGGTAACGGCAAATTACGAGTAATATAAATGGGCTAAAAGCGTAACGGTTGCCTGCAAATCCAAAAGTCCTTGTCAGGCCCAATGTGAGCCTGCGTAGATTTAAGCCAGTGACCCAGCAAATAACAATCAACCCAGAAACTCAACGCCAACGGTAAATAGTAAGAGTTTTACTTTTTTTACTTTGATTTACAACGGAACGTAGAAGAGCATAAACCCCGAGACAAAGCCAAAGCTGAAGCAGGTGTCTTTTTACCCATTTTCTTCAAGTTCTCAAGACTCGAAAGAGTAAAGAAGAAGAGAACAAAAACTACTAAAAGCCCACGGAATACAGGAAAGCCTTCTCATCTACGATCCTCAATGGAGGACGCCTACGCCAGATCTGTTTCCGAGGTAATTTGCATTTCAGTTTCCCTCTACGTTTTGCATTCAAATTAATTTGATTCAAACTCATTACTAGAAGCGAACTCTTAGCTCTCAATTCGCGCGCCAAGATTTGGATTGTTGAGCTCGTTTTCGAGATCATGGTTTTTAAATTTGAGTTCGTTTCTAGATCAAGGTTTTTGCTTGTTTTCGTATTGAAGTTCGTTTCAATCATTTTCGTGGCGAAGCCTGGTTGTTTCGGGCGGGGCATTTGGAATTAATTGCTACCTGTGGTTCTGTGTGGTTAGGTTCTGGATTTCTTTGGGGTTGACTCGACGAAAGGTCTCACCGATATTCAGGTATAGGCATTTGCTCGTTTTCCGGTCAGGCTTGAAGCTCATACTTAGTTTCTATAGATTATTGCTTGTTAGAGCTAAACTATTGGCCGCAGCCTTAGTTTTGTTTAAGTTGGATTTGGTGTTTGGGATTTCACTTTTCAGGTTGCGCAACATGCCAGGCTTTACGGAAGAAACGGTAAAGTTGCTCATACTATTATTTTATATTTAATTTTATTCAGTAAAATTATTACTGTTTAATTTCAATATGTTAATGGAAGAATTATTAGGAACTCTGTCCTGTTGCTTTTCTCACGGGAGAATTCTTTGTAGTTATTCATCTTCTTTAAACTTTTAGTTTAGTGAACAACATTGGTCGTGATTCTAAATATTATGAAATTTGATATTTATTTATCTTTTTACCCTGTTTCTAATTTTTTTGTTCTTTTCCTTGCATGCTTGTTTTTGGTCTCCAGTGCTGCCTGAAGAAGAAAGTAAGCACCCCAAAACACCATTTTCATCTATCATTTTTTCCAGTTTTATTTTCAAATTGCATTAACAATTGTGTTTATGTGCCTTGATGGTTGCATATTCTTTGTGGTTGGTCATGCTCTAATTTAATACACGACCTTTTGTTTACCAGATCCTCTATATTTCTGTCTACTTCTCTTGTCGAAAGTGGATTTGAGTTCTCCTATTTTTGTTTATAGGCTCCTGACTCATTTCGGTATAGGTAGTGTTAAAATTTGCTAAATTTTTTTGACATGACTGAATGCAGGGACTCCCTTTTGGAAATTGGTTTTCAAGCAATTTGATGATTTGCTTGTTAAGATATTGATTGCTGCGGCTTTTGTTTCTTTTGTTCTGGCTCTGATTAATGGAGAGACTGGCTTAACTGCATTCTTGGAGCCTTCTGTGAGATGATCACTCTTGGTTTGATGAGCTTATTTCTTGTTATTGTTTTCCAAATCATGCATATATGTTTTCTTTGTCATTTTGTAAAATAAATGAACAGCACAAATGCTAGTCTTTTACAAGATATTTGTTGAGTGATTTATTGTAAGGCACTTAAGGTCAGCAGTTTCCCCATTTTTTCTGCGTGGTCATATTAACTAGCATGTATGCTAAGGTGGAAATATGCTGGATTGGCCACAGCATGGTTTGATATAGAGTGACTTACAGTTGACTCTAGAGAATGTTCAATATATTTTTGTTAAATAGTTTTCGGGGAAGAACCAATCGAGATTTGTTCGCTCCTGAAAGAGGAAAAATGTTGTATGACTTGCAGTACCGTAGGATAGTGAACCTATAAGCTGGATTGGCTAGCTTAGGCATGTACCTATAAACCGGAAAACGTGGCTAGGCGGCATGGAGATTGGCACTTCTAGTGTGTAATCTGAGGTCTCTCAGTTGTCCAAAGGAATATGAACCTTAATCTTTGACATATGTTGCCTGTGTTTATATGTGGAAATTATGTGTGCCTGTAGTGGTAACTTACTTCTGCACTCTTTGTTGCCTGATAATGGAAATATTCTTTTGAATGTTGTCCTAGTGTCTCCATGCTTGAATAAATCCATTGTTATAAGTAATATATTTGTTTATCTATCTACAGGTTATCCTCCTGATATTAGCTGCCAATGCTGCAGTAGGAGTAATTACAGAAACAAATGCTGAAAAGGCTCTCGAGGTATGTTTTGGAACCTTAAACTGAGGCCACTCACATAGAATTATAAGTATAATAAAAATGCCTTCGGGATGCGAAGGCTGGGGCAACAAGCCTATAGGTGGTACAAGAGAGCACAAACAGAGTTAAAGTAGGTTCATCTGTGAGGCAGGACCACTCTTGCAACAAGCCTATAGGTGGTACAAGAGAGCACAAACAGAGTTAAAGTAGGTTCATCTGTGAGGCAGGACCACTCTTGCTTTAACCTGTAATATCTCCCCATCTTTCCAATATATCAACCACCTTATTATGCACGTAACCTACCCAGAGACCAAAATTGATGGATCTAATATCTGCCACCATAGAACGATATAATGGGAGATAATCATCTGGTCCCTTATTCATTTTGTGCATAAAATGCCAATGAAGTCTCATTTGATATTCTTCTGATTACTATTTTTTTGCAGGAGCTACGTGCCTACCAAGCTGATATTGCAACCGTGCTGCGCAATGGTAAATCAAATAATGATATAGCCACATCATTTGTACATGTTGGCATGATAACCGAGTGGTTTAACCTTTTTCTGTGTCAAATTTTTGTTTTATTATCAGAAGAGTTAGTACACTAAACAGTTTTCTTATATTGTTCATTTTGTTTGTTTGTTTGGATGATGATTTTCATAGTCAGTTGCTTTTCTTCATCCTGATAGATAGGCTCCTTGAAACAATAATGTTATTATTGGAGATTGTTGTCTCGAGTTGAGCTCTCATGTTTTTGGGGCAATACTTTTGTTTAAATTTTTATTAACTTAGTTTGACTTTTGTTTTCTATTTCATTGTTCTGCTTATGCCTCTCATTATATTGGTACTTGACTCAAAGGTCAGAGTAATGCATAATAAACATTGAAACGTGCAGGTTGTTTCTCAATTCTACCTGCAACAGAGCTTGTTCCCGGAGACATTGTTGAAGTTAGTGGTAAGTTGGTCATCCATTTTAAATTTCAAAACTAGTTTGTCACGACATGTTTGAGTAAGATATTAAAAGATTTATAAAATTTTGTCTTGCCTTCTATAACTTGAATAGTGGGAAGCAAAATTCCGGCTGATATGAGAATGATTGAGATGCTAAGTGATCAGTTACGCGTTGATCAAGCAATTCTTACAGGTATGAAGCATTGGCTATTATTGTATCATGGCTTTTAGTTAAATGCACGGAACAAAAACCCTACAATTTACAGATTGAGGTGGCCCTTATTGTTATTGGTTCTATTTTAGAGAATGTGTGACTTAGTGAAATGCATACATTGGGTTTCTTTATGTAGTGCTGATTTAGTAATTATGTTTGGAGTTAGACCTTGGTTCGTTGGATATACTGCATTAAAATACCTTTGACCATTTGAAGCTTGGTTAAATGAGAGTAACCCTAGATTACAGTGATGATAAGAGGAAGGCACAAGTATTTTGTTTGAATTTTTTTTTTGCAAAATACATAGTAGTTGAGTTCAAGTACTTTTTAATGTGGCTGATATAGCTTTAAAAAGGCTTAGGAATTTGATTGACAAAAAATCTATTCTAGGTAATGCATTTCACATTATATTGCAAGTCTGTATACTTTGGAAGCCCTTAGATGGTTTTAGCCTTCATTGCCCAGAGTATTCAATTAATGTTTGATCTTTATCCTGGTTCATTTCTGCTGTAAGTAAGAAACTAAAACTTCATCATCATCTCATGTCAATCGTTTGCAAAATATTAGCATATTTGTTTGGATAAGCAAGACAGAAAATTTTAAATGAGTTATGGGAAAATGAATAATTTTCAGTATCATTGCTCTTCAATGTGATTAATGTTTAAGTGGTTTAATTTTTGGGTATGGTAATGTGCTTCCATCGAAATTTGATTACACATTTTTCTATATGCACAATTATAAATTGCATCATCATACTTGCATGTTGATTAGAGTGAAAATCATTGCAATTCACAAGTCATTTAGGTTTGCAAGAAGACTAGTACAATTACCTTCTTATTACTTGTTGGAGAACAGAGACTAGTACATTTAGTTGGTTTGCAGTTTTAAAGAAATAAGAATATTTTCTTTCGTTGCCTTGTATTCTAAATGATTTTTAAGCCACTTGATGAGCAGGCAGGAATTACTTGCCTAGAATATCAGTTACCAGACCATGCTTATAGGTTTCCCTTGTAGCTCTAGGTTCATGTCGAGTTGGGAAGGGTAATTAATATACATTTGGTGTTTTTTTTTTCCTTTTAACCATTCATACAATTTTACCATTGGATTATTAATTGGTATACAATGTTATTTCCTGTTAATATTTTTCTGTCCATACGCTCCAATTTCAGAAGATTTTGTGTAATGGTAGGTGAGAGCAGCTCTGTGGAAAAAGACCTCGAGTCCACCATAGCAACAAATGCTGTATATCAAGACAAGACAAATATTCTCTTCTCGGTAAGACTTGAAATAGTTGTTTATGCATGTAAGAAATTGAATATCATGGTTTCATTTGCTTTATTTCAGCAAGCTGCTGAAATTAGTTTTGACTGAATAGTCTGAATGATTTTGGTGTATGTGGGCCATAATTGGAATCAGTGTTGGCAAGGAACCACTTCACCTTTTTCATCTGTTTAAGTTTTATGGGTCATGAATTTTAGTGGTCTGAATGGATTCATCTAGTTCATTGCATTGTTAATGCTGCTCCGGCACATATGAGCTGTAGGGTTATTCCTGCATAGAAAGGTAAACTACCTGTGCCTTCTGCTTTTTTAACTGAATAACAGTACTAGGTCACGCATGATTTTGGGGTGAGCCTTTGAGGTCATATGACTAATGCCGCATTCAAATTATTCTGTTGGATATGCTTTCAATTTCTGGTTATGGATTTTGGTCATTTATGTTTCTCAGTTTCGGTTGGAAATAATATGAATTTTAAATTGATGGTCGACTGTTACTTTGAAACTGGAGATTGGGAAAGATTATAATTAGCATGCTTTTTGTTTCTGAAATCTTCTATGAATAGTTCTTTTTTTATGAATCAGACCAGTTGTTACATCTTACCAGAAACAGATCAGATTCGAGAAGTTTGAAATATCTTTTCATTTGCATGATCCCAGTTAGATCGTTGGTAAAAGCTCCTTGCTTTTGTATGTTTCTAGCAACAATATATTCAGACATATTTGGTTTGCCAGGGTACAGTTGTGGTTGCTGGTAGGGCAAGAGCTGTGGTTATTGGAGTTGGTGCAAACACTGCCATGGGCAACATTCGTGATTCAATGTTGCGAACAGATGATGTACGTAAATGTTCACTTTCTAAATAGTACATTTTGCCTTCTCCCCTAGAGGGAGGGTATTTTCCCTTTGTTATTTTCTACTTGGCATAAGGAATTCTGTTCCTGTATAAAATTCTATGTGGAGGTTTCCTTCCAATGTTTCAAATTGTTCATCATATAGCATGGTTGATACATTATTGTACAAGATGCTTGCTGAAATAAACACTCAATCATAAGTAATGGTTGTCTGACTTGTGATTTTTCCTTTTAAGTTAGTGGTCGATAAATTGTTTTTTCCTTTTAAGTTAGTGGTCGAGAAACTGTTGGTGTGCATAGCTAGTATAGAAGTTTAAACTTCCACATTTTGAAATCCATATCATATTTATCTTCCTAAGATGACTTTGATCTAAGACTGAACTTAAACTGAAAGGGGTCGTATGTGTTTCTTTTCTTATTTTCCTTCTCTTTTTCTGATTGCAGGAAGTGACACCCTTGAAAAAGAAATTGGATGAATTTGGTACCTTTTTGGCTAAGGTGAGTGAATAATAATCCGTTTAAGGTTCAACTGATATCTGGTAGATATTAACCTTCTATGGTATCTATTTGTGAACATTGGTGTGGTTTTAGGTTATTGCAGGCATTTGTGTACTTGTGTGGATTGTAAATATTGGTCATTTCCGTGACCCTGCTCATGGTGGGTTCTTGCGTGGCGCAATTCATTACTTTAAGGTAATTTCTTGTTAATCTACCGTACTTTTTTTTGTTTGGTCATGGTTTTCCATAACGGGTATATTTATCTGCATTCTAATTTTGAACTGCTCTTTTGTGTCTTCATAGATTGCAGTTGCACTTGCAGTTGCAGCAATACCTGAAGGGCTTCCGGCTGTTGTAACAACGTAAGTGTTTCATACTTCTTTGGGTGTATAAAAATCTTGGCATAAGTTCTTATAATAAGATCTAAGTTGCAAACATACTTGTATGGCTTCTATTAAATATGTTGTACGGGACCTTTGCTATGAAACTGAATGAAGATTATGATGTGTATTAAAAGATCAGTTTATGGTAAATAGAGCTAAAGATATGATGTAAAATTCTCTTCTCATGTCAATTCTTGTACCATCAAATAGCAGACATCACTATAGAATCTAAAAATGTGTCTTACACTCTCTTTTTAATGTGGTTGTAAGCTTATATTGATTGGTGCTATTAATTATCTGACAGAGTATTTTATATACTACTCAAGTGTGTTCAAATTCATATAAACTTGCTTTAATGAGAAATAGTACCGAAATCCACTGTACCTTTATTTATGACTGGTAATTTATAAACTTGAGTAATTTGGATGCTTTCAGATGTTCTTGCACAACATGCTTTATTGAGTTGGAAGTTGACTTTCCTTTTCTTTATGTGTTCCAGGTGTTTGGCTCTTGGAACTAAGCGAATGGCTCGACTGAATGCTATTGTTCGATCCTTGCCATCAGTAGAAACTCTAGGCTGCACCACAGTGATTTGCAGTGACAAGACAGGAACTCTGACGACAAATATGATGTCTGTTTCAAAGGTAATATTCATAGCAACCTAATGATCAGGATTAGTATGTCTTACTTTCCCAAATAATATTTCTTCTTGGCTTCGTAAGTTAATTAGATTAGTATTATTTATTACTGCTTTTGTTGCTAAGCTGCTGCCACCACCGTTCTTGATGATGAAAATGTGGTTTTCCAAGTTGTTAAATTTTTGGAAAGAAGCAACAGATAACTTTCATGACACTTGTATTTATATATTATCCTTGCATTCAAATCTTTATCATACCATAGAGTCCGAATAGAAACTTTAGCCTTACTGAAGCTGGCTAAGCGGATAACCTGCTTCCATTGTTTATATATGATTGAGCTTTAGTATCTTTCAATGTTTAACTGAACTTTCCGGTTTTTGCTTTATATCAGATATGTGTGGTCAATTCTGTACAACATGGTCCTCCAGTTGCTGAATTTGAAGTCAGTGGAACAACTTATGCACCAGAAGGCTTTATTTTTGACAGTAACGGAACCCAGGTAATTGCTTTTAGATGATTTGACTTAACTTATATGTTCTACAAGGCAGCCTAGCCTGCCACTGAACATAGTTGTGATTAATAAATGTAATCAAGTAGATTTGTAAAGGTAACATGATCCCTCATGTTTGCCATCATTAATAGTGCAAGGTTTTGCCTCATAAATTGGACTACCATATTTTACTCCATGGTTCCTCTCTTATGTTGGAAACATATGACACAGAAATAAGGTTGCATTCTTTGTTCAATACCTGTCTACCAGACAAAGGTCTTTCACCAATTGATGTTAGATATGGGGGAGAACCTGTGACATAAAATGAAAGATGCCCCATTGCATTAGTGCTTGTCCTTATCTAGTTTACACACACGCATATTATATGTTTTTGGTAACAGCATCTTGGTGAATGAAACCAGATATTGTTGAGGCATGACTTTGAATATATGGTTGTTAAGTTGGACCATTCAGGATTGTTCCATTCTGCACTGCATCTATATGATATTCGACTGTTTTGCAGCTTGAATTTCCAGCTCAGTTGCCTTGTCTTCTTCACATAGCCATGTGTTCAGCTCTATGCAATGAGTCTCTCTTGCAATATAATCCAGACAAGGGAAGCATTGAAAAAATTGGCGAGTCAACTGAAGTAGCTCTCCGGGTGTTGGCAGAGAAGGTCTGTATACTTTGGCCTAATGGCCTGCTACATGCTGTTCCTTTCATGTGCAGATTTCTTCTCTTGTATGCATATTGTTGTGTGACCCTTTGCTTTTCAAACACATCAAATCAAGCTTAGGCTGAGAATTGTGATTTTTCCTTCTTCTCCACCCCTTCTCACTTTTTGTTGATACCTTACTTTGCAATTATTCATTTTCAGTCTGCAGATTTATTTATCTCATACATTCTTTCAGGTTGGGCTTCCTGGCTTTGATTCCATGCCTTCTGCTCTGAACATGCTGAGCAAGCACGAGCGAGCATCCTACTGTAATCACTATTGGGAAAACCAATTTAAAAAGGTCGGAGATTAGCCACTGGTTTTCTTATGTTCCTTTTGTCAAAATGTTTGCACATGGACAATCTGATGTGAACTTTGCTAGATGTGAGGAGTTTTCATGTCTAAACACTTTAGGGAAAAGAATTTGTTTTTTCTTTAATCTTGACGTAATCTGGATGTATTTTATGGTTGTCTTTTGATGAATGGCCATGAAGAATTGGTAAATATTGTAGATTTTGATGGTTGTCCTTAATTAACTATGATGAGGAATGTTCCCTGATCAATGCTTGCAGGTTTCTGTTTTGGAATTTTCACGGGATCGCAAAATGATGAGTGTCCTCTGTAGCCATAAGCAGATGGATATAATGTTTTCTAAAGGTGCTCCTGAGAGTGTCATCTCTAGATGCACAAATATCCTTTGCAATAGTGATGGCTCCACTGTTCCATTGACTGCTTCGCTTAGGGCTGAGCTGGAGTCCAGATTTAACAGGTCCGATTTCATTATGTTTACATACATTATTTCACTTACGTTTATACCTCTCCTGCCATCCCTATTCTGCTTAATTCACTATCATGAGATAGCAGCCTTGGCCATGAGTGTTGGATGAGAGGAGGGGCTCATTTGTAATTCAATGTCGATGTCTAGATGTGGTGCACAATTGCATATCAACATCTCTGGTAATAGCCAGTATATATGAGGAAAGGAAACCTTGAATACACCTGAATTTTCTTGGATGGAAGAGTGTTATATATTATTTGTACTAGCTGATTGTAGGAGTGCAAAGACACTAGTATCCAGGTTACAAGAAGTAAAAAATTGCTCATTAGAATTGAAGTTTATGCACTAAAAGAAGGCAAAAGCATGGATAAGATCTTGATGAAAATACCTTAAACTTTTGACTCTCTTTTTCATAATAGCTAAACTTTCTTTCTCGTTGTTTTGTTTCATTTATTCGATTACTGGCTATTGCTAAATCTTTCAAGATCAGGTTGACATTTGCTCTTTTGTACCTTACCTGATCAATGTCTATATTTTTTCTGGTTCAGCTTGGGTTTAGACAATCTTTCTTTATTGCTCAGTTTTGCAGGGAAAGAAACATTGAGATGTCTGGCTTTAGCCTTGAAGATAATGCCCATGGGTCAACCAACTCTCTCCCTTGAAGATGAGAAAGATCTTACGTTTATTGGGTTGGTATGCTTTCTTTTCATAGTAGAATGCTAAAATCCGATTCTCTGTGCATAACTTCTCATAATTTCCTCCATGTTTGATGAAATTGTTACATTGCCCTTTCTTATGTATCCCTTCTTTTCTCCTCAAAATAACTGATAGATTTATAAGTGCCATTTTTGCCTTTTCCCCTTTCTTCATTCCTTTTTCCTTATGTTATATTCTTTTCATTGTTCATTTTTTTTATAAGGTTGGAATGCTTGATCCACCAAGAGAGGAAGTGAGGAATGCTATGCTCTCATGCATGACTGCTGGTATACGGGTTATTGTTGTTACTGGAGATAATAAGGTAAGTTGGCATTTGGACTTCTGATTCTTTCAAATTTGGTTTTCATTCTTTATCTCATTGTCACTTGCCTATCTAACTTGAGGTAAACTTCAGTCCACAGCGGAATCAGTTTGTCGCAAGATAGGTGCTTTTGATCACTTGGTAGATTTTTCTGGGTGTTCATATACTGCTGCTGAGTTTGAAGAGCTTCCAGCAATGCAGCAAACAATGGCATTGCAACGTATGGCACTCTTCACCAGGTATTAAGGGTCTGTCTTGTGCAGTGTATCTTTTTTAGATTTTATCTTATTGTCTAGGTCTTCTTGTCCTCTCTGCTCCTAATTTTTTAGTTATTTCTTATCAATGACATTCATTCTGTTGTCTTCCTTCTCAAAATTTACAGGGTGGAGCCTTCTCATAAAAGGATGCTGGTTGAGGCCTTACAAAATCAGAATGAAGTAGTAGGTTTCTTTTACAAAGTATCCTGGCTATAAATTTGCAAATATTATTTACATCATCAGTCAAAAATATTGATGTTTATTGAGTATTCTAGAGAGCAAATTCAATATAACCTGATAATGCAATTGTACAACCTGAGTAATTGTGGTTTTGCATTATTAGTACTTAAAATATCATCAACCCTCTTGTTGGAATTTGAAATTAAAAAAAACTTCATCAAGAAATTGAAAGGGAAAGACAAATGATGATTGAATATCTGTCCATATCCTAATTTCCAAATGCAGTTTTTTTTTTTAAGGGTCCGTGGACCAAAACACCACTGGTGATAAGCGGAACTTGGAAGTTAAAATTTTATTCTCAGAGAGAGTGGAACTACGGGAATTCTTATCATTCATCTCATTACTTATCTATTCTACACGTAACCTTTAAGTCCAATGCACTAATCTAAGTTTGTATAACAGAACTTATATATTTGGCCTGAGCTAGGGTGGAAAAGAATGAGAACTAATATCTTATATGTTTTGGCTTTATCCTTAATTTAAATTGATCTATCTTAGGAGTATGACTGCTGGTAAATAAACACGGTTCTGGCAGGATGCCTTCTTAATTTCAAATTTTCTTTTATTTCATGTCTTTTATCTGTATATGTGTATGTGAAGTTACTTGATTTGCTTGTAATTCTTTCCCTTGTGGAGCTTTTATTTCTCTAATAATAGTAACTTTTACTAGGTTGCCATGACGGGTGATGGTGTTAATGATGCACCTGCACTGAAGAAAGCAGATATTGGAATTGCAATGGGATCTGGAACAGCAGTTGCAAAGGTATGCATAATTGGCCTCTCCTTTGGTTCATTTGATTTTCTATCTGTTCCTTTTTATGCTTTAATGGTAAGATTTCTTAAGTTACAAATTATAAATTTGGGTAGCTTGAAAATAAAAATTATATATATTGATTTTAGTTACCTAAAGCCTAAAGGATGTCTATCTCTTACAATCCCGTCTTTTTCATCCATAATCCTTTTTGCTTTAATGTTGCTGAAGTTGAGTGATTATTATAATATCTTGTACCTGTTCGCTCAAATGTTATTTGGAAGATTTCTCCTTTTTGAACTAATTGTTGCATCATTCTCACTGTCTTTATCCTTTCAATTGCAGAGTGCTTCAGATATGGTTCTAGCTGATGATAATTTTGCTACCATTGTGGCGGTATGTTAGTTACAGTTTGGTTACATTTCTTCTTTGCACATCTGGGTTCTTCTTATCATAATTGTTTTGAAATATATGCAAATATTTTACATGCATACCTGCAGTAGATGATGTAAAAGTGTTCAACTTTTCAATTCTGGGCAGGCCGTTGCAGAAGGAAGGGCTATATACAACAATACGAAGCAATTCATTAGATACATGATCTCTTCAAATATTGGTGAAGTAGTTTGCATCTTTGTGGCAGCTGTGTTAGGAATACCTGATACGCTTGCACCTGTGAGTAGTATGCGATTTGAGCATTTTACTATCAGTTTAGCATCTTTTGTTTGTTACAATGTGGGGAGAAGAAGGAAACTAAATTCTTAGAACACTGTCTTCTTCATAATTGAAATATCAACAATGATAAGCTCTTCAAATTTTACCTGGCTATTCTTTCTCGTATCATTTGCATGATATTTTGATTACGTTTTTTCATGGTTCATAACCATGAATGGGAGTTTCTAGTATATTAAGGCAGTATTTATAATGATTACCTTTTTATTATTTTCTCATCTTATTTTGGTTGTCCTAACTAGATAAACTTCTGCTTGTTTTCAATAATGTGCAGGTCCAGCTGCTATGGGTCAATTTGGTCACTGATGGATTGCCTGCCACTGCCATTGGGTTTAATAAGCAGGACTCCGATGTTATGAAGGCTAAACCCCGCAAGGTACTGCTTTTATTGGTTCATTATTTTCCAATAGCTTTGAGCCTCCTTTCTGAATTTTACATTTCCTTTGTTTACAACAACATAATAAGGGATGAACATATAAGACCTCTATAGAGAATCATTTAAACTAGTTAGATTTCTTGCTATATATCTTCTGTAATACAGAATGTGTTTATAGAGTCTGTTTCAATTCAGGTCTGTCATTTATATAACTTTGGATGTGCAGGTTGGTGAAGCAGTGGTCACTGGCTGGCTGTTCTTTCGTTATTTGGTGATTGGAGGTAGTTATAAATATTGTACTTATTCTAAATTTATCTGTTGTAATCATTTGGATGCTTTGTTTCACTTTTGGTGCTTCTTCTAAACAACTTCAAATTGCATCATGTTGCTTGCTTTCTACATGCAATTTGTTAACCATTATTTTAAGAGTTATTATCAGTTTCTCACTGCATTTGGATTGATTGAGTTAACAGAATATTAGTACTATGCTCTCTTATTTTCTACATTTCCACTAATAAAAAAATGTTTCTCTGGCTGGCGTAGCTTATGTTGGCCTTGCCACTGTTGCGGGGTTCATATGGTGGTTTGTTTACGCAGAAACTGGTCCTAAACTACCATATGCTGAATTGGTAAGTTTTTATATTGTTTTTATGTTACTAATATGCAAGTCCAAGTTCTGAGTTCCTTGACATGCACTCTTCCGGTTGTGCATTTGATATTCATGAAATTGTGCCTTTAGTTTGTCACCTTTGAGGAATTTAGAGGAGATATTTGTTTCTCTCCTCCCTGTTTTGGTAATGGTGTGTGGTTTGTTCTGCCCTCCAGTGTTCTATTTTATGGAATTTCCAAACTAACTAAATTTTGGTGTGCAACTTCTGCATTCTATTGTATGAAATTTTTTAATAAGAGTAATTGGGTCTTTTAGGGTGGTTTAAATATTTAATTTTTCCATTTTTAAATGACTTTCTGCACATCTTTACATATGTATTATGCCACATTCAAATCTTAAAATTCAGCATCATAAATTTGAAGCACTTTGTGGCAAAAAAGGCATTGCACTTTGATATAGAATTTTATAGGATTATAGCTTTAAAAAATCTCCCTTCTAGGTTTGCACGTCTTTACATATTTCTCTAGAATACCTACTAATTTCATTTATTTCAGATGAATTTTGATACCTGCCCAACAAGGGAGACAACTTATCCATGCAGTATCTTTGAGGATCGGCATCCATCCACTGTATCCATGACTGTGCTTGTTGTTGTTGAGATGTTTAATGCTTTGAATAACCTCAGCGAAAACCAATCTCTTTTGTAAGTATATAGCATTCCTTCAATACTATTTAACTGGGAAGAGGGAAGAGAAAAGCAAAGACTCAACTTTTTTTCCAACTTCTGCTTGATTTTAGGGTTATTCCTCCTTGGAGTAATTTGTGGCTGGTTGCTTCAATCATTATAACAATGTTCCTTCACATACTAATTTTGTATATTCCTCCGCTTGCTACACTCTTCTCTGTAAGTTGTTCTCTTTCTGCTATTCACCTCAATATTCAGTTATTACCCTTTTTTTTTTCTGAGGAACTTGATTTAATGGTATGCTATATTGTTGTATAGGTTACACCGTTGTCTTGGGATGAGTGGACTGTCATCCTGTACCTTTCTTTCCCTGTAAGTTATAAGTAGCATAACTTGTGTCTGTATATATATTATTGTTATATGATATTCCCTGAATTTTAATTAAGAGCCTTATCGATGATTATTTGGTAATTCCAAATGACAAAGTTGAACTTCTTCCTAATTTTTCTCATTAAATGTTGGTTGATGGGATGTGGCATCTAGCGAGATGAATTTATTTTGCTTACCTCAATTATTCTCCATCTGCCGCAGGTTATAATTATTGACGAGGTGCTAAAGTTCTTTTCGAGAAAATCCCATGGTAATGCTTTACTGCCCCTTTGGCAATCTCTTGAATTCATATATACAACAATGATCTTGGTGTCTGAAATCTGTGAATAACATACTTCATTGCATTGTTCTCTACCTTAACTATACAATATCTGTCCCTTTTTTAGACTATTTTCAAAAGAACTGCCATTCCACACTATACAATGCTAACATTGATGATACCTTCATTTTTGTTGCAGGTATAAGGTTCAATTTCAGATTCAGGAGATACGATGCGCTTCCGAAAAAGGAACTGCGAGACAAGTGATGACTCAAACAAACTCAACCCTAATTTTGTACATATGGTTTTTGAGCGGATAGGAAGCACACCTGACTGGTATGGTATCTTATCTCTCTTCTTATAAAGATGGACGATTGGAGGATAATTCTCACGAGTTCTAAAACTGTTGCCATCTTAAAATTTTTTATATACTTGGTTCACTCAAGGTGGCACCGAGCTGTAAGAGGGAATAGTGTACTAATGGGGTAATTTTGGGGCTCTAGAAAAGGAATATATCTTCGAAAATGTTCTATATACCTCACAAAGTGGTTGTATTTTAAAATGTTCTACTAGTTATTAATTTATTTTTTTAATAGAAGAAATAGTAAGTCTTTAAAATACGACGTTATATCAACAGACATTTCATGTTATTGAACCTTTTTCTATGTAAACAAAGAGAGGAGAAAAAACACGTTGTTCCTTTATCATTGTTCCTTTCGAAAGAAACAAACAAATGATGAAATGAATTCATTATTCCTTTTCAACCCTCTTAATATTGTAATAACGTAATAACGTTTGCATGCTATTGCTGCTATTATACCATATTTCTAATAGGAATGCTCTAATAACTAAGAAAGAGGGTAAAAAGACAAGTTGATGTCTTTATTCTTCGTAAAGGCATACAATGGTCAACATGACCTGTAAGTTTTACTCTGTTTTACTACAAAGGCTCCCCAGATATCCACCTTTTGAACATAGTGAAACATTCTTGCGGCCTATACTCTGGAGCTGTGTGCCCTCCACCCTGCCAATTAATTAACCAAAACTTCTGCCACAAAATTTTCCACCATAAAGAATTAGAAAGAATTAAAATGCAAGTTAAAGTTTACTTGCCTTAACAGTGGCAAATGTCATTTTGTTGGCGTAACTCCTTGTGTATCTACAAAGTATCAAGTTTTTACACAAATCCCAGTTAGTTTCTCCAAAATTAAGCTCCTTGTAAACAAATGAGGGGTAAAAAATATACAGCCTGAGTCTACAAACTTACCCTCCAACTTGGCCTTGGACCATCCATGGCCGCCATTCATCAACAACGGAATAGTTGAGAGCTTTAATCCATGCTTCAGTTGCAAAGTAGGCCAGGCCCATGTCATGGTCACCACTTCAAAACATAAAATTAAAATGCTAACATCATTCTTCAACTTTGCATCATCATTATGAACATATACAGAGTTGATAGATTTTATAATGAAAGCATGAAAAGATATTGAGTCCACTTACCTGTAAACTAAAGCAGGGCAGCCTCTGGCACTAAGGTTTACATGATACTGGAAAGTGCTCCCAAGTAGTGTTGTGTAAGGTATTCCATAATTGCACCGTTTCCATTGTTTTATGCTCCCCTGCAGAATACAAGATTTTCATTTTTCTTCAATTCTCTTGCGGTTTTACTTTTCATTTCCCATTTTAAAATTTTAATCTTTTAAACAACTACACATCCATATATACCTTTCTTACGTTGAGTGCTTTCTGGACATTGCCATCATTAGCCCAGTAATGGGAGAGCAAATATGAATAAGTCTATGGCCAAGGGGGGGAAACCAGATATGGACTGATCAATTTGAAATACTAATCCATGTTTCTAATGCTACCATTAGTTTTATTATTCAGTTTGAATATAAGTGGGGGAATTACACGACATTCAATTGTAGGAAGTTGTTCATCAAGATACCGCCTTGTAGCAGACATTTCTTGTGGCTTTGGGGATGCAAAAACGCACAAGGGTTCCAGAATATGTGCTGAATTAATTCCTGAAATACACTGAAAAGACAAGTGTCTGTCAACCAGAAAGAGAAAGAAAGACACTTAAAAAAAGAAGGATATATAGCTGCATTGTTAATTACATACCTCACTGTAATATTCATAATCTTTAAGACACTTAATGTTGCTGGGATCAATGTCTTTATACTCTCCATGACAGTTCCTCTCTAATGACTGAAAATGAATGTTAATTGATTGCTAAATATAAGAATTTTTTTTGTTGATATGAAATGTCAGTTTGCAGCAGTTTTGCCTCATAGAGTTCATCAGAGATCAACGCCATTCGATGAGCAAATGTGATCTCAGAGTTGATTTCAAGAGTTCTTACTGTTAATGGGTTCCCCAGTATGTACCCCTGAAAGTGAATACCACACTCAAGAATTTACTTACTTTTCACTCCCATTGAAATCATTTCTATTTGCTTCTACTAATTGCATCAATTCTCTTGTCAAAATTCAATGCAATTACAAACCTGAATATCTACTAGTAGGCTGATACCTTGTGCATTTCCTACAATGTTTAGGAATGGATAATTACAAAGCAGGGGATTAATCATCATTAGTTTAATATTAATTCAGTACAAAACTTATTTTCTAAGTATCATATTATAATTTTACCATCCAAGATGTCTTGAACGAGAATCGGCAGAGTAAGTCCAGAGTATGAGTCCCCACCAATATAGACTGGATTTGAGAGGAAATTTGGATGATCCATCAGCCACTAGAAATTAACAAAACGTCCTTCAATATTGTTAAATGTAAAAACAGAAACAATCAACTGCTTAAATAAGGTGTTGCTGAAGTGATGAACCTTCCGGAGAAACTGGTTGAGATGGTGAACTTGTTTAAAGTCATTGGACTGAGCTGCAATCTGGTTTGTTGCGTAGGAGAATCCGGTGCCGACGGGTGAATCCACAAATATTATACTGGATACCTAATTTAAAAAGACCATTGTCCCAACTTAATTACATTATTAATGAAGCAAGAGGAAAAGGAAATGATTAATCTTTTCATTTGTTAGTCACCTTAGTCCATGAGTATGGATTCAACACCAATGTAGGCAAGCTTCCATTGTATTCTACAACATTGAAATTCAGTGGACCTGTAAAGGGTAAAAAAAAAGGCAGCTATTAGGAATTTAGGACATCAAGTCTGAAATTCAGCAACTCAAATCAATAAGTTGTTGAAAACCAGTTTGGAGACAAACTTATGGCCTGTCTCAGTCTTACCAATTTCATAAAGGAAACCTGAAATGGCAGAGCAGCCAGGGCCACCGGTTAGCCAAAGCATGAGAGGGTCATCTCTAGGATTTCTCTCCGATTCTACAAAGTAGTAAAAGAGCTGGATTTCATCTGATTCACCCACACCCACATACCTGAATTCAACATTAAACACCATGAATCTGTAAAACCATCAAGTTACAAGTTCAAACACAACGTGTATGGCATAATTATTACCATGGCATGATATAAAACTCACCCAGTTTCAAGTTTAAAAGGGAGAGGCCCTTCAAATCCTGGAAGAAACTTAACCAATGATTGAGACGTTGCCATCTGCAAACAAACATTTGAAATTGAAATTGAAAGAAAGAACAAACACAAAATTTTATCTGATCTTGCCATTCACAACCTCCTCGTCTCAGGTTTTTGGATTTGGTAATAACTAGTAATTGTCAATTAATTTAAACCAACTTGTAATTATCCTCTGCTGCTAGATTTAAGATTTTCTCGAGTTATGTTGCTGCAAAGAAAGATGATCATTTATTTCAGTGCGTGGTACCAAGTGACTGTGACTCATTACTGAACTTGTCTTGTTATTCATTAATACCTCGACCAACTTATTAAATAAGCAATAATATTCTTGTCCTACATTTACAGTTGCATTCTGCTTGGGTAAGAATTAAGATGGAGAAGTAAAACTATGAGAAAAGAAACTGTTGAAAGAAAATGATAAAATTAAATTTGTTACTTAGTTGTTGACATTTTCAACCATTTTACTATTTGCATTTAACGATATACGTAAGGATGCAAGTCACTTATGATGAAGACCCAAATCTGTGACTCAAATATCTTTAAGTAATAAGAGATAAAAAGAGGATATATTGGTTTATTTATCTGAACAAGAAGGTTCCACGTACCAAAGTCTCCTTAGGGTTACAAAATATGGGAGATATTATTATTCTTTTTCGCTTGATTGGAAAGAAAATCAATTACAACGATGGGTCAAGGCAACAATTAGGTTCGGTGTGATAAGTCAAACTCCTTGTTTTGCAACACATGTTTCTATTGAAAATTCTGCTTCATCACTTAGGACAACACAAGTTTGCCATAAAGAATTGTTTTGCAACTCAAGTTTTACTGATGATTGTGCTGCAGTCGCCACCTCCATGTGATTCATAATCATAACAATATATAAATTGGATGCCATTCCATCAAATCTCTGTTTTTCTTTCTTTTTTTCCTTGTCGATTCCATGGATACTTTTCTTTTTTCTATTTCACTCTTTTGGGAAAATTTCGGGACAAAATGGAAAATATAATGCCAAACTACAAAAATACACAGCAGAAGCCGGAAGGCTTTACATTAACATAAGGTTCAATCAATATTATAAAATGTTTGAAAATACTGATCCGCCAATTTTTAAAGGGATCATTGCTTCTTTCGTCCCTCTTTCTTTCAATTTACAAGAATCAACACCTTAATGTTACATATGCTTGTTTTTCCTTTTTTTTTAACCTGCAGGTTAAGGGGAAAGTATGAATTCGAGCATAAGACCTTAAACTTTTTTTAGAGACAAGAAGTGCTCTTTTCAAACTTGAAATGGAAGGTTACATCTTCTGTTAATATACATTTTGTTAACTCCAATCAACAGCCATTCTACTATCTTCAGAAGTTGCTGGGCCATCATTACTGGCAAATTCTGTTTCCATTGCTACGACCTCTTCAGTCTTCTCCTGATCCGCTTTCTCAACCTTCAATTTCTGCCATGATAATCAAAGAAATCCATTTCAAATGTACATTGACAACCAATGTATAAAATGTAACTCCAGGCTTACAAGTTAGTCTATTAATCCGGAATAATATCCCTCAAGGTGAATTATAACCGTTCACCAACCATAAAACATTGAAAGGTGATTGAGCAGCAGCACCACTCACCTTCGTGGGCACAGATGAGTCTTTAGACATTCGTGCAAACATGTTTGTGAAGAGTTTAGCATCCCTCTTGTTGCTTTCAGCTTGGAGTTCTCTCAGCCTTTTCTGTAGTAGCTTCAGCGCCCTGGCAAAACTGAAAAAAATCAGTACGGTAATATGGCAAATTAAATGAACTTGCATGTTGGAAGTTTTGACAGTTCAAACTCCACCTTTACCTGTTTTGGGGGTCAGTCTCCAGAGCTTTCTTGATGTCCAAATCAGCTAAAAATAAATCTGAAGTTTCTATAAACGCTTGTGCCCGCCTATATAGTGCTTTCACGTTGTGGAATTCAAAATCCAGTACCTACTCAAGATAAAACCTTAGAATAAAAGACACTTCTTATCCCAACTATACATCCTATGTCAAATTTATACATGCTCTTAAAAGTTTCACACCTGTTTACAACCAAATATGTGCAAACCCAAAGGAAGATAGTGATAGTCAGAGATAAATATAGTGGTGCAAGGGTAAATGCCACAATTCCAATGGACAAGTGAGGTTAATGAGGAAATCATCTGCCATTTCAATTCTATAGATTTTTATTGTTCCTTGGCAACTCACCTGGGAACATAACTTGATTGCTCCCTGGAAATCATTCAGTTTGAGGCTACATGCTGCACCATTCAACCAGCAAGAAATCCTTAGCGCTTTCACTTCCTTTAGCTCATCATCCCCAAAGGATCCATCTTCACTAACATAGTCCACAGCCTGATGGCGCAGGATAAGCAGAAAATAATATCTTGAAATACAAAACATGGACTGTAAATTTCAATCAGTAAAACTATGCTTGATATTACCTTATCATACTTTCTTCCTGCTCGTTCATACTTCCCACCTTTAAATAGTACATTCCCTTCTTCTTTCTTTTTCACAGCAGCAGCAATTTTCTCCTGACTATTCAGTTCCCATGGGGCTTTTTCCTATTATAAATACATTAAGCAGACACAAAGGTCAGTAAATAATATAGGCCCCTTCTAACTTACTTCAATACTAGACTGACATAAAAAGCTTCATTGTCATCAAAATTGTATCAGCTAGAAGTTTATCTATTCTTTTATTCATAAATACATTAAAAGCTTGGTAATCAGCAATCTCTAATATACCTTGATCTATTTATTTATTTTGGACAAGTAACAAAGTTATAATATGCCCAGATAAACAACATACGAGCACTCATTATCAGTGCTACTGCCTATGGAACTACCTGATAGAAAGTACTGAGGAACTCAAGGTGCTCCATATTTAACAAGTCTACAGAGCTATAATTGTTACCTTAATAAAATCCAACATTTCAACTTCATAGACTAAATTTGAACCAGGTGGGACCACAGCAAGACCACACTCTGCCACATCACTCCCAAAACCATACTCATGACTGATTGTCAACAATGCTCGTTCCCCCTTCTTCATTGTTGCTGCTGCTCGGTCCAAACCAGGTACTACTTGTTCTATTTGTCAAATTGATAAAACCAGTCAGAGCTGATCCTGTGAAATGATCTACAGCTTGCAAAAGAAGGCTAAACTAACCTTCGTCTGTGATAAATTCCAATGGCTGCTCTCCATCAACTCCCTTTTTCTCAAATACAGTACCATCCTCTAATCTAGCAGTGTAGCTTACTGCAAATCATGATTAAAGTAATTAAAAATGAAGCATTAGGAAAGAAAAAACTAGAGCGTGAGAATTATGCAATGCCATGTCCTCATGACATAATATACTGCTGGAATCATTGCAATGGAACAATCACTTCAAATTTCAGGAGATTTGTTTGTAAGAACTTCCCATACAAGTTGGCAATAATTCTTTTCTGACATTGTCATTACTACATATCATGTCATCTTCTAGATTCTATCATATGTATCCGTACAGAATCCAATATCAATGCAATTCTAGATCTAAGTGTATGCTGGAAGATTATTTTCTTAATCTTTTTTGTTACAGACAAAAATCATCATAGGTGCTTTCATATACTTACTAGTCACCACTGCACCATCATTTGCAACAACAGAACCCTCTCCCTCCTTCAAAATCTTTTTGATTACCTTGGAATCACCAGTAACATCAATAACCGACTTGAAAGAGACCAATTCTAATTCAATGTTCAAAATTGAATTTGGTGGTATAGTTGGGAATTCATCAGTAGCATCCCTCCCAGTCTCTCCAAAAGCATCTGCATTGAACTCTAGACATTGTCAAACTTGAAAGTATTGGTCTCGAGCAATGAAAATCGATCAAATTTCGAAATAGGAGTATGGTGACATACACTTAGGTCGAACTATAAGCTTAACCTTCTCTTTCTTTTTCATGGTTATGATTGTTTTTGGCAATGCTGGACAAAGATGACCTGTAAAAACAGAAAACATGTCAAAAACATCTATTGTTCAAAGAAGTATTATATCTCTTCCCAACTGCGCAATATTCAACTTAAGTTACCATCTTTCACGTAAAATTCAATTCCTTCTTCAGGTGCTTTTGCAACTATAGTCCCATCAACAAGTGCCACTTCATACTTTACTGCAAAAAGAAAGGTAGGAAAGTAAACTATCATTATTCATCTACTATATGTGTATAAAGACTACACCAACAAAGCATCAATCAACTACAAAACAAAGCAAATAAACAAGATAAATTAAAACACTATCTAAAAGTTTTAATGTACCAAGAACTTCATCTAAATCACAAGGGCGTTCATTCCTCTCTCCCTTCTCCATGATCTTCTTAATAATACCACCATCTCTGCATATATCCACCACTGTGATCCACGATATAAGTTCCACCTCAAACTGTATAACTGAATCAGGTGGCACACCATCACGACCTTCAGCTCCATAACCGAAATCAGGAGGCAATGTGAACAATGCGCATTCCCCCTTCTTCATAGTTATAATTCCATGATCCAAACCCTTTGCCACTTGACCTACCAAACCAATCCCATTACGAATAAACCAATTGTTATATAAAACAACTAATAAAGCAACTCCATCAAGGATTAAACCACCAAAAACTCACCTTCACCGAGTTTAACAGTCAATGGTTCATCATTATCCCTAGTGGAACAAAACTTTGTCCCGTCAAGCAAAGTACCCACATAATGAACTGCAGTATTTTGATCACAATTTACTCACAAAACAAGAAAATTCAGAATTTTTAAATTGAAATGTAAAAAGAGAAAAGCTTTGATTGTTAAAGAAATGAAATTACAGGTGACTTCATCGCCAAACTCAGGAGTTTCCCAAGAGACACCATCTTTGAGGAGCTTTTTCTTGATACCGGAAGTACCCAACTCTCTCTCCTCACCGACCTTGAGAGGCGGAGCTGATTCGATAACCTCCCCAGGTTCCTCGTCGAGGTCATCTTCACCCTGGATATCTGAAATGTTGGTTCCTTTCCCTTTGTCTGCTGCTGCCGCCATTATATTTGGTGGGTAGCACAAAGATTTTGGTCCCTTTGCAAGTGAGAGTAGAGTGTAACGCGTTACTCTTGAAGTGAACTGAAGTGGGGGAGTGATTATCGAATGATCAGACAGAAAAGTGAAGATCGTTGAAGTTAGTGATGTGGCGGGAGGAGGATGCGATTTCTCTCTGGGAGGTGTGTGTTTCAGTTCCTGCAACAATGTGCCAGATGGGCGGTTTCGTTATTTTCTTGAGGATATGGGGGTCTTTTGGTAATTTAATTGTTTACAAGTTTCTGGACTTTTCATTCGGTCACAGGCCCATTAGGCTATTACTAGGCCCAGTAGGCTGCTAGCTGATGACTGATGAGTGATTCTTTTAGCCCATATTTAGAACCCAACAAAAGCCATTTGTGTTTTAGAATTTAGAGTTCCAATCCAAAGTCCAAACTATAGAAAATATTGAAATTTGCTTTGTGTATGTGTATCTTTCCTTAACCATATTTTCACTTTTCAGTCATGAAAATCTACTATTTAAATTTAAGTACCAAAAAAAAACTACTATGATGTAAATTATTATGATATCGACTGATGAAAATGTGCAAACTCATACTACAATTAAAAAAAAATTCTACCATGATAATGTCATACATTTTATATCATTTAAATTCTACTTTTTCTATATAACATATTGCTAGATTTGTGAGTCTATCAACTCTACACTGCAATTAGCAATATAATTCATCATTTAGCAATATAATGGAACAAGACCTTATAAGTGGTAAACTCTCACCAACTCAATATACTAGTAGCATTGTGAGAAAAGTAATTGTAGATGATCATTAGGTATATAATAACTTACATGTTGAGTTGGACTTATCTAATAATTTCTAGAAGAAGGAATATTAATTTTTTGAAAATAAACAAAGAAAGAAAGAAACAAGGAAAATAAACAAATTTAGAACTCATTTAACTATATGTAAAGCGCCTTGATTCAATGTTTTCTGAGTCTTGAAAATTTGTCCACAATTTTGTTTTATGCGGTAAAGGCTAAGGCCTCCAACCTTGGCAGTTGGCACTTGGCATTTAGCAATGAAATGGATTCCGTGAAGGCTTCACTTCAGAGCCGCCAATGCTGCTGCAGTTAGGCACTTGATAGTACACTGATCTTGAAAATCCAGCACTCTCTGCTTCAAAATTAGACTAATTAAATTGTTCCCTCTTCCCTTGTAAAAATTCTGAAAAATTCCATTCCATCAACAAGTAAACTCCAATTAGAAAGACATGTAATTTGCGGATGCATTGAACCTTACCTGTAAATAGAATCCTGAAATGCCTTAATATTTTGGATTTTGGCCATACTGTGCCTTTTTCCATTCTGGGATAATATATGATTTTTTTGGTAGTGATTGTCTCAAAAGACAGAAGCAAAGAATTCCATTAAGAATATCATACTCGGAAAAAACAACTTTCTAACAACAAACATCTCAAAACAACAGAAATAAGAGAAATAAAAAAACAGAGATTCCTTTTTACTTCCCTTTATATGCAATTAATACAGAAATTAATGAAAAAAGGAGAATCAAATCAAAAGGCTACTCTTGTTGACAGCATAGCTTTTGCTTCTGGGAAACAAAAAATTCTCCTTATTCTTCTTCTTCTTATTCTTCTTATCAACAACATCCTCTTTTTCTTCTTCTTCTTCTTCAAATTCACAAGGCTTGTCTTCATCAATCCTTCCCATCCCAACACTGCAACTCTTGGGCAACGTTGACCCTTTCGATTCCATCTGCAGTTTCAACTGTTGTTGCAGAAACATCTCGATTTCATTCCTATGACCCAAACTCCTAACAGAAGCAGCCCTCATAAGCTCTTTAAAATCATCATTGTCATTCGATGAAGATATAACTGAGCTGGCACTTAAGCTCCTTGGCAAGCCTGCATATTGCCCTGCATATCCACCCGAGCTTTGTCCATAGCTGACTCGGTAAGCACAATTTGTCAAACTCTTAACATAAAGATCCCTAGCTTTGCCTAAAACTCTAAAAGGAACTGTTATGATCCGTACGAACTTGTTGCTGCTATGCCCTTTACTTCTCATCTCTGATCTCTATGAATTTGATTATGAAAAACGGATAGAAAATTTAAGATGGGGATTTTGATTAAAAGATAGAAAAAAAGAAATATGAAAGCTTTAAAATATTGGGAGGAAAACTAGAGTTAGGTATGGGAAGGTTGGGTATATGGTGAGAGAGGGAAATAAATTAGGAAGGGTTTACTTATATATTTATGGTGGTTGAGTAGAAACTATCAAATGGGAAGACATATGCTGTTGGGTTTAGACTTTTTCAAAAGCACGCAGAATTTGATAATAATTAACCAAAACAAGAAAATAGCGCCATTAGAATTAGATATTAGATAAGAACAAATGTGTGGAGTGTGTCATGGAGCTAAATTATGCAGCCTTACGTTGAAATTGGAGATCATCATTTATTAGTTGACGGCTCAAAAGCTTTCAACTTGATTGACTTTCTATTGCAGCAAAACCACCATACTTACTACTTCCCCATTCCCATTCCAATTCCTAATCTTTTCCCTAATTTTAAACCGGTTATACCTGCTTCAAGGTCTCTTTAAAAATTGAAAAATGGAAGTGAAGTTGTTTATGTTATAGCAAAATTGATAGTATTATTATTTTCTATGAATCCAGTAATCATATTGAAATTCTACTAATCCGAAATAAAATTGCATTGGAAGCAACTGTGAGATCCTAAAATCATATATTTTTCTTTGGCATATGTCGTATTTTGCTTCTTGAATTTATACCAGTTGGACGCTTTGCCCATCTTAGATAAATTACTCCTAAACTATCAATTTTAGAGGATAAAACATCCAAACCGTACAAATTCAGAGGACAAAAATGGTATTAAACTGTCCGATATGACACACCACATCAGTGTCGTTATGGTGCTGTTAGTCACGTACTCCATGTGACTAACAGTCCATTAGTGAGGGGCAACAGATGCTAAAATTGATAGTTTAGAAATAATTTGTCAAAGATTAAAGTTTAGGGAACAAACTGTCCAACTGGTATAAGTACTGGTATAAGTTAAAGGGGCAAAATGAGATTTTTCCTATCAAGGACTGTAGGAGTATCCAAGGAAGGATTAAGTGAGCGATTATGACCAAAGCTTTGTTATAATTAAAAAAGCATTGAATTTTAGGAAGCAGCAAGCCAATGGAAAATGTTCCAAATGTCCCAAAATAATTAGTTAGTAGTAATATATGCCAACACTCGTCACTCGCCGCTGGATAGATTGCGGTCTCTTGACTCTTGGGCAAGGAAAGATGAACTAAAACCAATATTGTTGGCGCGTCTGCCTGCCCCGTGCACGCCACGTTCATCTTCTATCTTTTTCATTTTCATTTTCAATATTGGATGTTAATTCATAATTGTTGAAGCTTGTCAATTTTTATCCTTTTCAATCATTGTTGGACAAATTAATAGTAGCAACTAGCAACGAGTAAAAATATTTTTTTCTTACTTTTTTGGATTTCGTAATCTTTGGGTTTTCTTTTGTTTTTTATGTATCTTCCCTTCTACAATGACGATTATTTGACTCTTAATCATTTTATAATTAATCTCCTTAGATAAATTCACGTTGTCAAATGAAAGAAAGACAAAAGTGACATGAAAAAAATAATGACAAACAGTAACGGCACGTTTCATTTTCCTTCTTTTTTTTAGTAAAAAGACTCTTACATTTCTCCTTGCTTAAGTGTACAAACTTCTTCAAAGTGGTTAAAGATTTTATTGGATATATATATAAATATAAAAGTCTGATCATTTTGTAGGAAAATGATGACACTACTCAATTCAAACTTCAAATTGAAATGAAATCAAATTGCAACCCGGAAATAAAATCAAAATGCATACTTTTCTTTTTTTTGAAAAATGATAACAAGAACATAAATAGAAGGATTACTTTAATTCTTTTTCGAGTCGGGTTGATTCATGTTTTTTCATTTATAAAACTCGAATTTAATATCTTATTTAAGAAAATAAGTGTCAAATCACTTGAACCAACTATTTGTTGGTTGAAAAGAAAGACTCTTATACAATGAAATGTAATAATTTGTTGTCCTATAATTTTACCATATTCATCTCAAAATTTAAACATGAAATTTTCCGAAGGAAATTTAAAATTCTAACTTGTAAGGTGTCCCCTTAAAAAATAAGATGAGCTAACTAATATAAATCATTGTATAAGTCAATTGGTTTGTATTCTCGTGAGTGTTATCTCAGTTTTCAAATAAAGATAAAAAAAACTTTTTAGAAAATTATTTCCATGAAACTAACAAATAATTAGTTAGCATTACGTATTGACACCGTACATATGACCTAAAATAACTTCCAAGAAAAATCCAACATCCAAATTTCTAATGCACAATTATTTGTCAATATAGTTGACAGAAATAATAGTAAAAGTCCAAACATACATTTCATAAAACATATATAAAACACAATTTAAATAACAACAGAAGAATAGAATTATCACATATATATGTATACCATTTCTCAAATTTTGAATTGAATCCAAAAAGCCACCTCTTTGACATTTCACAATCTCCCCACAAGTTTACACCATTAGGGCTTTTTTATTTTAATATTTTAACTTTTAAGCAAGCATAGGACTTTGAGGTTAAAATAAATTCCAATCTTTAGATCATACATATCAAAAGAGGCCCAACTCGATTCATAATCTTAACTTGCATAGCCCATTGAGCTAAAAAGGGCTAATTTCCCATTAAATGGCCCAATATGAATCCGATATAAATGAATGCCCACTAATTTGGAAACTTGGAAATATTGAGCACGTGGACAGAGTCTCCACCTCTCAATCTGTGGGGACGTTTTAAGGCCACGAGCCAATTAGTACCCCAGAATTCACAAAACTTGCCCATCCTACTCTGCCTTGATCGATTGCAAGTTAATTAGCAACCAGACAAAGGATAAGGAAAAAGAAGGGAAAATGCAGGGACTAAGCATCAAACTAGCAATACTTCCAATTGCCATTATGCTATCACTATGCATATGTAAAGCGATGACGACCAATCTTCACCCTGTAATTTTAATACCAGGAAGCGGCGGCAACCAACTTGAAGCACGGCTAACAGCGGAATACAAGCCATCGAGCCTGTTTTGTAACCGATGGTACCCAATTTCCAAGGATAAACAAGGATGGTTCAGGCTGTGGTTCGACCCCGGTGTGATACTAGCTCCAATTACAAAGTGCTTTTCGGAACGTATTATGCTTTATTATGACCCTGATTTAGATGATTACCTTAATGCTCCGGGGGTCGAAACCAGGGTCCCTGAATTTGGTTCTACTAAGTCACTTCTCTACCTTAATCCTCGGCTCAAGTAAGTTCAGTTTCAGTGTAATTGTAATTGTCGGCTGTAAAGTTTTGTTGGGTTTGATGGAATCTGACTATGTGCAGGCACTTAACGGCATACATGGCACCGTTAGTGAAGTCTTTGGAAGAGATTGGTTATGTCAATGGGGAAAACTTGTTCGGAGCTCCGTATGACTTTCGATATGGTTTAGCACCTGAAGGCCACCCATCGAAGGTAGGATCCAAGTTCTTGCAAGATTTAAAAGATTTGATTGAAAAAGCAAGCGCTTCCAATGGAGGGAAACCGGTGATTCTTCTCTCTCACAGCTTAGGTGGTCTTTACACACTCCAACTTCTCAACCGAAATTCACCCACTTGGCGTAGGCGTTTCATCAAACACTTTATAGCACTTTCAGCTCCGTGGGGTGGCACGGTTCAAGAAATGCTCACTTTTGCTTCCGGGAATTCCTTCGGCGTTCCCCTGGTTAACCCATTGCTGGTAAGGGGAGAACAAAGAAGTTCCGAGAGTAATCTTTGGCTAATGCCTTCGCCTAAACTATTCAGCCCTGAGAAATTGCTTGTTATGACTCCAAAAATGGCTTATTCAGCTCACGACATTCCTCAATTCTTGGATGACATTGGGATTCCGGAAGGGGTAATCCCTTACGAATCACGGGTTCTTCCATTGACTGAAGAGCTAAAAGCACCCAATGTTTCTGTTACGTGCATAGTTGGGTCGGGCGTGAAGACTCCAGAGACTCTGTTCTATGGTGAAGCAGGGTTCGATGAGCAGCCGGAGATAGTTTATGGGGATGGAGATGGGACCGTGAACATGGTGAGTCTGTTAGCACTCGAGTCACTATGGGCTGACGAGAAAAAGCAACGGCTTAAGGTAGTTATACTAAATGGGATTTCTCATAATTCTATACTTGAAGACAAGGTTGCATTGGATGAGATAAAAGGGGAAATTTCTTCAATCAATTCCCAATCCCAGCCAGAGGTCCAATTTGTGAACAATTATTATTGAGTCTCCAAATTGGACGGCAACACTCCGGCTAAAAAAAAAATGGATGGCAACACAGACTTTGAAATTTGAATACAACAAGGTAGTAGTATATATTTGGGTGCATACCTAAGAAGTAAGAACTTGATTTTTTTTTCTTTTCTTGGAGCCAAAAAAAGAACTTGATTTTCTCAATCTCTTCTTCACTTAAATAGCCTATATAGTAATAAACATGAATGCTGCTTTTGGGTATAATTTAAGATGGAAGTTATTTGTGACTTTTTTTTTCTTTTCAAGGAAGAAGGGTCTCTAACCGATAATACTAATCCTTATCAAGTTAAAATTCTATCAACAAATGCGTATTCTTTTTTTCAACAGAAGTATAGGAGGAGGGTAGTTTATCTCAGTTTCAAGGTAAATGCAAGTCGCTAACTCCTTTTGGAATTTATGAATTCATTGAACTTTCATCTGTGAATTGTTCGGACTTACAAATCGCTTACCTATAAGGTCTGTGGAGATTCGAAGCCGAGTACCTTCCAGGTACTTAAAAATTTAGATGTATGTTCTAACTTTTGTCTAGATAAAAAATCGTTTAGTTATTTGAGACATTTTTCTGTTTAACAAGGTTTCCTCAAGTCTTAATAGTCTGAGACTGATCCCCTCCCAACAGAAACGATGAGAATTGGGCTTGTTTTCTAATCCATGTATATCCCAACAAAAACGATGAGAATTGAACTTGTTTTCTCATCCTTATACCTTGTTATGATAGAAATCACTTAATATCTCTATCAATGATTTATCGATATTTTATTGTTATAGTTACAAGTTAAATTTGTTCAAACCGGATCAGATCACTACAGAGTAAAGTAAGAATAACAAGTACAACAAGTATAGAATCAATTCAATTAACCACTCACCATTCATTTGTTTTTTTTCTTTTACCATTCATTGATTTGATTTGTTGGATTTTTTTTTTTTTTGGAAAATTCCAATTAGATGTATTGAATTTCAAAATAATCAATGAGTGGTGGTATGGTGAAATATTGTCACTATTTAGTGTAATGAATAATGGATCCAAGGTATTTTTTTTTTTTGCCTTTTGGATCAAAATCCTTCAAAAGCCAAAAAGAACTTATGAACATGAAGAACTCAAGCCATTTGCAAGATTATTACAAGAAAGAATTTATTCCAAGAATGAAATTCGGTCAAATTTATTCAAGAATTCATTTTCAACCTAATTAAATTCTTGCCCAAATTTATACCAAGAATTCAATTCGGCCAAGTTTAGCAAGAAAAATTCTTGCCAACTTTATACCCATATTTCAAATTCAGCCAAACAAAATTCTTGTCCAAATCTATGCCAAGAAAAAGGGAAAAAAATGGCAATAAAAAGGTAAGAAAAATGGCAACAAAAATGCTTTGAAGGAGCCACCGGTCAAACAATTGATTTCAAGAAAAATGGCAAGGAAGAAACACCACCAGCCTTTAAGGATTTTAAGATCTACGCCTCAGCTTGTAAAAAGGGTTGCTGTTCGGTTGATGCTCCTATTCCCGGTGGTGATATCGGAGCTAAAGAAGGGTTGCTTGGATTTAAGGAAATACATGGAAGCCATATTAGAGGAAGAGGGGCAGGTCAATGGCAATGGAGTTGTTCGGAAGGAGAATAATCGAGAGAGATTTCAAACCAGGTGGATTTGTAAAGTATATGGTGAAGAATATGGGGATGGGAGTGGAGGAAGAGGGATTCTGATTTGTTCCTGTACTATTGAAAATGAATAAAATCGTGGAGGAAGAGGGATTCTGATTTGTTCCTCCTCTCGTTTTTCTTCAATTAAAAAAGGATAATTATGACATTACTCATTAATCACTCAATACACTTAAAAGTGATAAGTTTCTCATTACACTAAGGTTGCGTTTGGTTCGTGAAAAGTAGTGGGAAAGTGTGGTAAGTTAATAGGGAAAATAACTTTCTCATATTTGGTTGGAGGAATCTAATTTTAGGTGGGAATGACATTCCCATCTAAAAGGGTGGGAAAGTTCACTTTCCCAGGAAAATGTTACTCTTTTTCACTTGTCTTTCTCTTATATTCTCAAAATTTAATAACTTTCACACGTTAACCAAACATGGTAATTTTATTCCCACAAAAATAAAAAATTATACTTTTCCACTAAAATAACATTCCTAGGAAAGTAGTGTGAATGACATTACTATGTGATATTTAAGATACCACGAACCAAACATAACCTAAATAGTGACAACATTTCACCATACCATCACCCATTGATTATTTTGAAGTTCAATACACCTAACTGGAATTTTCCCTTTTATTAATATATACGAGTTAACCTTATTTGAGGCGGATTAGCCCACTATGATGGATAAATCTCTCCCAATAATGGTTTTCTGCATGAGTTTATATATAATACACCGTCAGTGGAGTTTACTTTAGCCAGACTTCACAAGCGAGTATTGAAGGGTGATATATGTCCCTTAGAGTGTGTTTGGATGGGGATATTCAAGAGGGAGATTCATTTTGATAGGGATTTTTTAAAATCTAAATTTGAAAAACTTGGTTTGGCAAAATTATAGTTGGGTTTTTAAAAATCTTAGGAGATTGGAGAGGGATTTTTAGAGGGCCCAAAACCTCTCTCCAAAATCCATGTAATATGGTGTCTTTTGAAAAATCTTCTTCTTTTTAGCTTAACCACCACATTAACTAACTTTCCTTTTTTTATAAAATTTTTATATTTTTTTTAACTTAAATGATAAAAATGTATTTTTAAAAGATGTATTTTCACTTCTAAATTTTATTAAAAATATATATACATTATTACAAATCCAATGATATCCATATTGCATATTTTTATTATTCTAATGTTATTTTTTATAATTAAATATATTATTTTACTAAAAAATTATGAATATCTCAAAATCTCCTCATGAAAATCTTCATCCAAACTAAGATTTTTAAAAGTTAGCATTTCAAAATGATACATTTCAAAATTCTTTCTTTTTAAAAATCTTTGAAATTTTAAGAATTCCTCATCCAAACACACTCTTAGTTAAAATTTAATTAATTTAAATAATGGACATGTGTCAACTCCACAACTCGCTTGTGAAGTCCAAAATTTACACTGCTGGTGTATCAAATAATCATTCTTTCTTCATTCACAAGACTCAAACCGAGACCTTATTCAAGGAGAATAAGTACCACACCACTTGTTAGTATTTGTTGGAATTTGTTGAGACATCATGACTCATGAGATGGGGTTGGGCTTTTAGCTGTTTTAGCCTCAAAAACTGTTACCTTGAGCAAACGTCCTGCCCGAGCCCAATCCCATGAATCTAGATTTATATCGTTGAATTGATTAATCGGTCAAATCTCAAATTCCCAACAGCAGCATATTTAGAGAATGGTCGTACATAAAAGTAACACGGGATCTTAAATAAATAGTTACTGTAATTACAGTCGCTAATAAACAAAATTAAACAGAGTTAAGACAGATCAAAAATGGCAGAGAGGCAGAGCCGCACGGTTCCCACAGCCACGTGTCGGCACCGTGATGGACAGAGCGGAAGCAATGTGCATTGAGTAACGCTAATCAAAGTGGTCAAAAGGAAGACCGGAGGAAAGCCCCCAAACTTAGAAAAAGAAAAAGAAAAAGAAATTTAAAAACCCCAAAAGCATTACATCTACAAACTAACCCAGCGCAACCGGTCAAAACCCCCGCCTGGCACTTTTACTTAGCCACGCTCTCCTTGGGCCCCACCTCCCCACGGGACTTCTTCCTTGTTCCACCTTTCTATTTTATCCATTTCTTCTTCTTCTTTTTTTATTTTAATTATAATTTATAAACTTTTATTATTAGTAGTAGTATTATTACTAGTACTACTTTCTAAGTGTCTCTTTTAAGAGAACAACCCATACTTCTTTTAATTTTTCATGAGACTATGATTAATCTATTTTTTTACTTATAATTTATTTATTTATTATCTTATGTTTGCTTTGCTTGCAAATTGTAATTGCATAGGAAAATAAAAAGAATACTAAGTAGTAGTAAGGATTAATCTTTTTGTTGATTTTATTTAAAAAATTATATATGTTAGTAATGTTAAGCTTAGGTTGGTTATGGGGTCCATTTTTCCTTGATGGACCCAACCAAACGTGTATTCCATTTCAAATAAGTGAATAACCCAATTCTTTCTCGAATTTCAAGCCTGCCCCCTAATTTTGATTTTGGAGCCATAGACCAAACCATTAATAGTATCAAAGAAAAAATGAAATAAAAGTATCTTTAAGACTTCTAACCCATGGATTTTACAACAAAATACTACTAGTAGTAGCATATAATACTGTAAAACATACTGTAGATATTTTAACTAGGTGCATTTTTTTTATTATTATTAATGAAGTAATAGAACAATAGTAGCTAATTTACAATATTCAAATTCTAAAATCTTGTGGACATCAATTTTTTTCCCATTTGACCCGAAGAGGACAATGATATATTGTATATATATATATATATATAGTAATTATTTGAAGTCTTATATACCTTCATAAATTTGAAGGTTATTTGAATTTTGAAGATGTTACTAATGTCATATGGTCCTGGAAATTTTTGAATGGACACCAAAGTCATTTAATGTAATATATGAGGGTCTTAAATGATAAAAAGAAATTATATGAATGTGAATTATGGAAATTAGAAACAAAAAAGGATGAGAAGTGGGTTTCCCAATTGTAATTATTCGCTTGGGCTTGGCTTGGGCAAACATCATTTTCCCCTTTTTTGACCATTGAGAGACTGAAGGTTGCGTCCTAGATTCTAAATTATCCTTTCTTCTCTCTCACTTTGGGGACAAATTTTTTTTAAAAAAGCCAAAAACTTTTTTTTTTTTTTAAAACTCAAGGCAAAATAATGAAAATCCTCTGGCGAAAAAAAATGGGATAAAGCGGTGACTAAGGTATGAATGCACGTGTGATGCACACTCACCAAGGGTTAAAAACTTGAAATCACTGCCTACAGCCGGTCAATCGCCGGTAATCTTTATTTTTCCAAGAAATATAAAACTACAATTTAAAACTTCAAAAACAAGAAAATTTCTTTATTTTTTTTCTTTATTGGATTTTTTTTTCATCATTTTCCCCTGCCCCAAAAGAAGAGCAGTAGAGAAGACTGTGCAGAAGATAGGCTTTTAAATAGTGAAAAAAAAATCTCTTTCTACTTCTATAACTAGGCATTGTTGAATTCTTCCATTTCTTTCATCTCTTCAATAATGCCCAAAATCCATTCTTTTTTACCCTATTCAAATCTCAAGTGTTTGGGTCACTTTTGATTGTTCTTTTACAAACTTTCTCCTTTTTCAGCTGATCTGGGTCTGGGGTTGTGATGATTTCACCCTTTTTTTGAAGAGTCTTGAATAGGAAGTTGAGTAGGTGCAGTAGTAAAGAGCTTTGGTATTAGGGAAGAAGATTGCATTTTTTTTCTTTCTTTTTTACCATCATTTCTTTGATGATGATGGTGGCATTAGTGGTGAAGAAGATGGAGGAGGAAGCTACCCTTTTGACCAGGGAAAGAGATCAGATAAAGCAAACAACAATGAAAAGCAAAAGAATGGGGAAGAAAAGATGTCCCCTTTGATTGGCATTGTGGCCTTTGATTTGTCAATGAAAGAGAAAGGAAAAGAGGGAAAAACAAAACTCTTGCCTTCTTCACAGTATTCACTTACTTCTCTTTTCTTTCTTTTTCTTTTCTTCTTTCCCGCACGCTTCTTGTTTACTGGATGTGATATGTCTTCCTCGAGGCTAGTTTTCTTGTAAATTAGCTCTCTTTGTTTTCTTTGGGGCACAAAAAAAAAGTGGGTCTTTCAGTCTTTGTTAGATTCTCTCCTTGTTTGTGGTCGTAGCATTACCAAAAGGGTATTCAAAAATGCCAATGTATCAGCCATCTACTCGAAGAAAAGCCGATATGAAGCTTGATAGCCAAGTTTTAGATCTAGAAACGGCTGTGAAAGATGGCATTTTGGGCGGCGGTGGCGGAGTAATATCCACTGGTTTTGCTTCAGAGAAATTGGATCTGAAGATGATGATTGAAGAGCTCGAGTCCATGGAGGTGCCAACGGTTTTCATTTGTCCAATTTCTTTGGAGCCAATGCAAGACCCGGTGACTCTTTGCACTGGCCAGACCTATGAGAGATCCAACATTCTTAAATGGTTCTCTTTAGGCCATTACACTTGCCCCACCACAATGCAAGAGCTTTGGGATGAGTCCGTCACTCCAAACAAGACGCTTCAGCAGCTGATTTTCAGTTGGTTTTCTCAGAAGTATTTGGCCATGAAGAAGAGGTCAGAGGATGTGCAAGGAAGGGTCAAGGAGATTTTGGAGAATTTGAAGAAAATCAAGGGTCAAGCCAGAGTTCAAGCTCTTAAGGAGCTTAGGCAAGTGGTTCAAGCTCATGGGACAGCTAAGAAGACCGTGGTGGAGAATGGAGGTGTTGGCTTGATTTCATCTTTGTTGGGTCCTTTTACAACTCATGCTGTTGGCTCAGAGGTAATTGGAGTTCTTGTGAACTTGAATCTTGATTTGGATTCCAAGTCTGATTTGTTGCAGCCTGCTAAAATATCTTTAATGGTAGATATTTTAAATGAAGGAACAATTGAGACCAAGATTAACTGCACGAGATTGATTGGAATGTTGATGGAAGGAAATGATTTGGCGTCTGAGAATGTTGCAAGTTTGAGTCTTTTAGTTGGGTTGTTGAGGATAGTGAAAGATAAGAAGCACACAAATGGAGTCTTGGCTGGATTGAGTTTGCTCAAGACAATTTGTTCTCATGAATCAGTTAGGTGCTCTTTTGTCAATGTTGGGGCAGTTCCTCAATTAGTTGAGCTGATGCCTGGTTTGAATAATGAGTGTTTGGAATTAGTCCTTCATATATTGGAGTTATTGTCAAGTACTCCAGAAGGAAGATTGGCTTTGAAAGATTGTCCAAATACCATACCAAATGTGGTGAAACTATTGATGAAAGCTTCAGAAAACTGTACTCAGTTTGCGTTGTCGATACTCTGGGCCATTTGCAAGTTTGCACCTGATGAATGTGCTTCACTTGCTGTAGATGCCGGTCTGGCTGCAAAGCTACTTCTAGTTATACAGAGTGGTTGCAATCCTGAGTTGAAGCAAAAGTCGGCAGAATTGTTGAAATTGTGTAGCCTAAATTACACTGCTACTATCTTTATTTCCAAATGTAAGCTTACAAGAACGATGCAATGAAGGATGATAGCAGCTTGTTTGATATACAGTACTTTCATGTTTTTCTCCTTGTCCGATACGATATATGGGGCTGAGGAGCTTCCAGTTTTGGAGAACTCAGATGGGATGAATCGGGGTTTCTGAGGTACCCTTTGCTCTCTTGTGCATACTAAAGATTTACCGTTACATTATTGTTTCACATCAAGTAGCAGCATAATGTGGATTTGAGCTGATCGGAAATTGTGTAGTGTACCAATCCACCGTCGCTAAGCTCAAGCTTCTGCCAAGGTTTGCCAATAATTCCCAACAAGGTTATGATTCAATCTGTTTGTGTCACCTATTGCTTTGTTGTTTCAACTTTTAATCCACAAGAGAGAAATGTAGCTGTAACTCTCATATTCAGTTGAGTCATAACTTGGGTGTTGGGCAGTGATGATGATGAGAGGGAAATGATTTGAGGAGGGGATTCCTGCTGGCATGTTGTGTCGTTTGTAATTGTATTTACTTTTTCAGGGTAGCCCCCTGTCTCACTGATCTCTAGATTTTCCTTCATCCTTGTAAAGGTTTTGTGGAAGAGCTTACAATATATTTATACCTTGGTTGAAAGTGAGTTCCGAGTCCTTAAAACTTTGTAGAAATTGTAAACCCTCTGAGTTGCTATCACTATCAGATAGATAGAACATGTACAACCTATTTCTTTCCTTTTACATGATTAAATTAAATTTGCTCAATTGAATCCTCGAGTAGAAATGTTTCTTCATTTAGCACAATTTCAGTTTACATTGCATTCCCAGATTGATGATCAAAAATTTCAAGATATAACACTTTTTAGAAAGAAAATCTGGTGGACACTTCGCATCATTCAAAACCAGACTTGTAGTCTATGGGCTGTTGCTTGAAAAGTAGTTTCCCTGCAGGTGGCAATACTTAAACTTGAAGAATTTACCATGGAAGGATGCTGCTGGATCTTCAATGGAGCAAATCAATTTCTTCAACATCAATCAACCTAAACGTGCTAAACGTGCTGTTCAGAAGGATCTTAGACTTCGAGGATACTTTAAAAAAATCTATAGTTGGATATCAGATTCATAAACATACGTACATAAACATAAGTAGAAATTGGAATGATTAGACTCCAAGTTGCCAAAGGGAGCTGACTGCTGAGGGCCCTGGATTTCACTTTTGTTGCCACGAATGCATGCACACGCACACCCCGTTGCCATTGAAAAGGAACACATTTGTGGCTAAGGCCAGAAAAGGAGAAAAACCTTGTCTACCTAAAAAAGTGAAGGTAGCGGGAAAAGCCTTTGGCGGCATTGGCAATATCTCAACTAACATGCTAAAGCCTAGCCTAGAACAGAATCAATCAATTAACAAACAAAAAAGGAAGTTGCCTAGAGGCGAATCTGGTCAAATGAATATGGACTTGACTCTTGAAACTCTTGAGAGTCTGTTTTTCATTAAATTAATAGTATCTCACATTTTTAAGCTTTGCTTTAAGCCTCTTAGTATTCTTAACTAATAAAGTACTAAATAAATTTAATAGATGAGCTTGGAATGATTAAAATTTTAGTCCACATTTCGGTTGGGAACAAGCCGAAAGTGGTTGATTGTCTTTAAAAATTAAACCCACTTCCATGCGAAAATAATTTAATTTATAAATACTTGTTCTGAAAATCATCATCAGCTTGCAAAAGTAACAAGTGCATCAGTTTCCAATATGATCTTTAAATCAACCTTATGAAATTCAAGCCGTTTTTTGGTGTAAACCATAACATAGGTCCGATCATCATATGCCTAAAGCTATTATTTTCTCCATTTACAAGACTCAAAATCAGGACTTTATCTAAAACAAAACAAGTAACAAATCACTTGAACCAATGAATTCTTGCTTCTTGTTTTTTTTTTGGGCCAAGAATTCTTGCTTGTTGAGTCCTTGAAAATGACATTACCATTTACAAAAACAAAACTTGATAAAATATAAAGGCTTTCACAAGATATATGAAAACCCAGAGCCCATAAGCATTTTGAGCTTCAAGGCCCAAGATAAGAGCCGAGTGCCCAAGTCCATCTTTCGGAGTAGAACTAACAACAATTTGGATTTTGGAGCCATTTTTTGAAAATGAAAAAGGAAAGTCAAAACTCAATAAATAGGCAAAGCAAACAAAAAGGATAAAAAGGAACAGGATCCGCGACAGCAGTAAATCTAATAAAAAAACAGTGACAAGAGCAAGACCTTTTTACTTACGTGGCAATAACTGTTAGGACAAAATCCTTAAACAGTTAAACGCAAGTGTGCTTACGGTGTTCCTAAAACTAGATGATTGCCACACTCTTATATTTAAGAAATAAAGCAACGATTTTTAAACCCGCAAATCTTTCAATCAATCACTTTCTCAGCCCCTAAAAATCCAAAAAGCAAGTAAGTAAAAAAAAAAAAAGGAAATTAAAAAAAAATGTCATGGTTAGGTCGGTCGCTGGCGAGCTCCCTTCGTCTCGACGACGACGAAGAAGATAACGATTCAGCTCATTCAGGTGAAGAAAACGACGTCGCAACGCATGAGTCTCAATCATCATCGCCCAGCGCTCCAATTCACAAGATTTCAAATGAAGAAACCGAAGCGGGACGACAATCATTGTCTCCCGAACAAGTGGCGGAACTCCAATCGCGTGGCGTCAAAGAGGACTTTACCGAACTCAAGCAAACCCTAACACGGCAATTTTGGGGGGTTGCTTCCTTTCTTGCTCCACCGCCTCCTCCTCCTCTTCCTCCGCCTTTCACGCCTCTTCCTTCTATTCAATTCAAACGCCAATCGGATGATCGATCATTTTCTAATATGAATCATTCCGAGCTGTCGGATCAATCTATCTCCGGGGACGAAGAGGATCCGTCTGATCCAGCGACGGTTGCGGGGATTAGGAACGATTTTGCTCAGATCGGGGGGACTTTGTCGAAGATGGCAACGGATTATTTTCCATTTGGATCGGGGAGAAATGAGGAAGAAATCCAGATAGAAAATTTAAATGAGGAGGAAGAGGAGGAGGAGGAGGAGTTTGAAGAGTTCAATGCGGTTGGAATAACGGATGAGGTGTTGGCGTTTGCGGGGAACATCGCGCATCATCCTGAAACGTGGTTGGATTTTCCTCTTGATCCCGATGACGACTTGGATGGTAATTTATCCTGATCAAATTGATTTGCTTTCATACTAGTTAATTATTTGATTGTTCATTTATTTGATTTCGTTGAATTCACATTTTCTGTTATTGAGAACATGTAAGCTATTGATTCTGTTACTGAAATTCTTTACCTTGACAATGTCCGATCAGAAAAAATGTGTATATCAAGTGACAGTTCCTGCCCTTGCTGTTATTGAATCAGTTTGAAGGCACCTTCTGTGCTTGAATTCGAGATGTAGTAGAATGCTTTATGTTATACTTGCTCAATCTAACACATTATTCATGTTTTAGTTGATTGATTGAATAGCTTATTTGGATTTACACATTTCAAATTTTCTCTAATCTCAATTTGATTGTTTTTATGATTTATGATGTGGAGATTTAAAAAACTGAAATCGTAGAGTTTGTCTCTTTCTGATATTTGCCTCTGGTTCTTTGTTTAGATTTTGACATGTCGGTAGCCCAACGAGAGCATGCTATGGTTGTCGAACATCTTGCTCCAAGATTAGCTGCTCTGAGAATTGAACTTTGCCCATGTCATATGAGTGATAGTTACTTTTGGAAAGTTTATTTTGTTCTTCTGCATTCAAGACTTAACAAGCATGATGCAGAAATTTTGTCTACACCTCAGGTCAGTTGCTTCCCCATAGCATCTTACCAATTTGCATAGCATCTTAACAATATCATCAGGGGCTGAAAATATCTTATCAATCTGTGAAGCCACTTCCATTTTTGCCCTCAAATGAATTTATTATATACTGGAGTTTGTATGATTATATTGAGACAATACCGACCCTTCAATATAGTATTCTGTTCATTTCTTGCTTTACTATGCCGTCTATGATTTTACTTTTTAAACAGTAATCTGAACTTGTTAAACTTCATTCACTATGGGGAAAAAGTATTGTAAAGTCCAATGATTATATGATATCAAATTACTTTGAGTTTTCTAGATGTTTATTCTTGCACATTGCCATTTAACCAATCCTCAAATAAGACATCCTCCTTTTACATTTGTAATCTACCTAATTTACTCCCATGGGTTCAGAAATACCATCTTATGTAATTGTAATGGGTAAAATTTAGAGTTGACCACTTTTTTGTGTAAGGTTATCAATCCTCTCGTAAGTCAAGGAACCTGTGGTGGCTTAATTTTTATGGTTGTATAGTCATATCTGATTCTGATGTGCTGAATATGCCAGACAAGAGTTTCATTCCTTCCTTTTTTGTGTAAGGTTATCAATCCTCTCGTAAGTCAAGGAACCTGTGGTGGCTTAATTTTTATGGTTGTATAGTCATATCTGATTCTGATGTGCTGAATATGCCAGACAAGAGTTTCATTCCTTCCTTTTTCTTGAATTTATTCTTTCCGGTTTTTCAAGAAGGTTATGCTGAGGAACATGTCCACCCAATTAGTTTTCTGGGATTCTTCATGAAATTTCAGCTGAGGTTGTCATATGCTCAGTAGTAACATTGATGCATTTAAACCAAGCTTATTTAATATAATTGTGTGTCATGTTCTTTTTGGTTTGTTACAAGAGTTTTAGTGTGGGTGAGTACATGGGATTAAATCCCATATTAAACCCCAAGTATAAAAGGCAAATGTGCTGTCAGTTTAATGGTTGAGAAAAACAAAGTTTGGTTTTTGGTTTGGAAGCTGAAAGTCGTCGGCTATGGCTTTTGTGAATCATGTGAGTTGTGCTTTGGTCAATTGAATAAAATTGGTTTGTCGGTGATTTGGTTATTGAGTTAAGTATTGGTGTTTTTAGATTCTACATTTTGCATATACACTTTCACGGAGGTCATATTGTGATATATTAGAATTTTGCTAAGGATGTATTTTGCCATAAGTGTATGTTTCATTAGATACTTTGGCTTTTCTGCAGAAAAAGATTGTTTATTAATTCTCTTGATGTTTAATCTATACTGACAGGTGATGGAAGCTAGAGCATTGTGGATGAAGGAGCTGCAAAAGCAAACAAAGCCAGAAACTGATTGGTATGGAAGAAGCATTTCCCACTCAGGAGACAGCTCTGGTGTCATGCACGAAGATATTATTCCTTCCTCATCCAATTTTTTTGCCTTTGAGACCATGTCACCTAGGACATATGCTTCTGAACCTGCATCCAGCAGCGCAACAGATTATGAGACTGAGAAGCATCCAGTTGAAAGTTCTGAGATGCCATTTGTCGACAAGTCTGTGATTGAAGAAAAACCAGTTTCTTCCACCGAGTATAAGGAGTGTGTGGTTGGTCCATCGAAAATATCAATTCCGAATTTTGAAGAGGATGAGATTGATTGGCCAGAAGATGATGATTCTGATTTAGGTGGTTACAGTGGGGTTGTAATTTCTATGGAGAACGAAGAAGATATTTCTTTCAGTGATCTTGAGGACTTTGATGATTATAGTACTCCCACAAAGTCTAAGATAGTTTCAAAAGGATTTGAATCTTCAAAAACGTAAACCCTGTTGGAGTCAGCTTGGCGTAAGCTCTGCTGGTTGGACCAGGGAAATCAAGTGACCTGGTTTTATGCAAAACCCGGGATCATGGACACCACCAACATCATGGTTGCACATGCAATGGTGCAGGTGCTAAGGGTGTAATCGGGAGGTTGATTCTCTATGATGAGTGATCAATCAAGTGTTAATAGAGTGATGTTGTGTTGATTGATTGTGCAGGTGTAACTGAAACCAATATAGTGATTTCAGCCTTCAGGGTGGGAAGATTGTACATGGCTGAAAGCTCCATGTATCTGTGTCCATAGAAAATGTACAAGGTGTTCAGTTGAAAATAGAACCAAAGCGAGCCACTTTGTCTTGTTCTTCTTTAATTATGTATGATACAAAGATTTGTACAGAAAATTTGTTGTCAAAAGTTCCATTCTTTAGAACTTCAGGTTGAAACTTTGCATACAGGATTCATGTATTTTCTTCTGTTAAAGCATGAGATTCAATTTTTCATATATTTATTAATTAATGAATAATAATATATTGTAATTGGTTGCCGGTGGCGGTAAGGATCATGTGCTTTTTATTCAATTTTTCAAATCTGGTTTCCTTTTTATTTCTCCATATATAAAATGAATTAATTAACATATTTAAAGTTTAAACAGCCTCAAGCTTGACTTCTATATTCAGAAATCAATATATATCATTTGATTGAAGCAGACTTTAAACAATTTTGCATTGGAAAATCCGTAAAAGATCAAGCATTCGAGCTCCTTCAATCTCTTCATTAAATATAGTCATAAATAAATAAATAAATCAATTAGTCAGAGATTCAAACTTAGAAACTAAAATGGAAAAAGACAACGGGTTGTTAAATGCTAATGAACGGAACGTTGACACGGCGTCGTTTTTAGTATATAAAGCAAGACCAACGCCCCCGCCTTTTTGGAAAAATCAAGCTAAGAAAAAGAGAATCTCTGGACCTGAAATAACTGAAAATAGAGAAAAACGCAATTACTGTGTCGTTTTCGTCAACTTGATCTTCTTTCTCTCTCTCCTTCTGCAATCAGGTTCGTCTTCTCACCATCTTTCTGCAAATTCAATTTCTCTAATTAAAGAAAATTGAAAAGAGTAAAAGGAATTCTCAAATTTCAATACCAAACTAGAAGAAAAATAGAAAGGAAAACTTAACTGTTTCATGTGCATAAGTAATCTCATTTTTAATGTCCTTTTAATATCTGGTCTTTAATTTTTCTTATCTCCTTGTACTTTGAAACGAAGCCCTAGATTTCTCGATCTTTGAAACCTTATCTGAACTATAAATTTTCTGGGCTTTTTTCCTTTCTTTTAGTATTCGAAGAGCCCTGGGGTCCCCATTCTCGTAGCTCCAGGGTTTCGTTTTTCGGTCAATGGATGTACAATTGGTGAATAAGGCGTTGACCTTTTCACGAAGGAAGAAAAAATGGCTGATTTTGTTAGCTGTTTGTGGAGTCTCTGGCTATGGGGTTTACAAGGTGTATAATTTACCCTCCGTGGTGAAGAAAAGGAAAAGATTTTTGAAGCTCCTTGGAGCCCTAATTTCATTAGCTGAAATGGTTTCTGAATCCGCGGAGACCATTAATATCGTCTCCAAGGACTTGAAGGAGTTTTTGCAGTCTGATTCTGATCAAGTTCCTAACAGTTTGAGGCAAATTTCAAAGATTGTTAGATCAGAGGATTTTTCCCAATCTTTAATTAGGGTTACTGAGGCTTTGACAGTTGGTGTTTTGAGAGGGTATAGGTTAGAATCAAGGGATGAGAACGATTTGGCTACAGGTTCAGGTGATTCAAGCTTTGCTGATAGGGTGATGGATAGGGTTTTTTCTAATGCTGGGACTGGTTTTGTCTCTGTTGTGGTTGGTAGCTTTGCTAGGAATTTGGTTTTGGGATTTTACTCCAATGGTGGACAAAATGAGGAGTTGGGTGGGAATAGAGGGTCATCTGATGTGCCCGAATGGGTTAATGTGCTTTGTGATGATAAGTGTAAAGGGCTTATAGCTGATTGCATACAAAGATTTGTAAGCACAGCTGTTGCAGTTTATCTTGACAAGACTATGGACATTAATACTTATGATGAAATTTTTGCCGGGCTGACCAATCCAAAGCATCAAAACAATGTGAGAGACATGATGGTTTCTGTTTGTAATGGTGCTGTGGCAACTCTCGTGAGAACGTCACATCAAGTCTTGACAAGTTCAGACTCTAATTCGAAGTCAGGTTCGGGTTCTACTTGTTCAATTGTTGATAAGAGTGAGGATGCCGGCAGAATGAGTGATGGTAGTTTCAAGAAGGAAGCATCTTTAAATGGAGTGAAAGAGGGAAGCTCATCTGATGGGATTCGGAACAGTGGATGGGTTGATCAAGTCTCATCAACATTGGCAGTTCCCAGTAATAGGAAGTTTGTGCTTGATGTGACTGGGAGGGTGACCTTCGAAACAATCAGGTCCATAGTGGAGTTTCTGCTATGGAAGCTTTCAGAATGTTTCAAAAGAAGCATACATGTTGTCCGTGAGGAGGTTGTGGAAAGGGGACTGGATGTTATCAGATATGTTGGTGCAAAGTCTTCTGTTATTGTCACCGTTTGTCTTGCTCTGTACTTGCATATCGTGGGTGGTAGCAGGGTTCTCTTAGCTGCTTAAATGGGTATGTTCTATCTTTCATAGAAATACAATGAAATCTTTACTGAAAAATTGCTTATATCAGAAAGCTGTGTGTGTATATCTCTCTCTTGGAAATGAAATGTATTACGGAGTTCCAATTTAGTTCATTCTTATTATTGATTTTCTCCTTAGGAAACACTTAGCTTCCTCCAAATTTATTAGCATTATTAATCAAATGTATACTCAATATTCTCACTGTTGTATACCAGAATTAGTTGTATTTGTAGTTCCACGAAATTCAGTTCCTGTAAGAGGTGAATTGTCTTAGTGTTGAGAAACCAAAGGAACATATAATATTCAAATTAAGGTGCTTTTGTGAATTAAGAATTCCAATATTTGTGTCGATTCTTTTGGCCATATTAATAACAGCTTCTATCATTCAGCATCATATCACACTTCTGAAACTGAGTTCTCTGAGTAGGAAGCGATCACTATCTGGTTTGAGCCAGTGCCTTGATAGATATTTATCCAGAAAAGCATCACCTTCCTGCTTATGAAGTTTTATTGAACTGCAATTTTGATTCTATTGAATGAGTGGTTTAAGGTAGAGATAATCCTTCAAATCTGGGAAAATTGAGGGATTGCTCAACCTTAATAGAAAAAATGTGACAGACAGCCCATGAATGGAGGGAATTTATGCACAACCATATAGCCTAGTCCATAGTTTCTCTGTTTTCCTTGGTGATACAAGCTCTGTGCATACATACACATGGAGCCTGTTTTTGAGTGAGAATATAGCATAGACAGAATAACTCGTATTTCTATCTCATCTAAATTTGTTTGCTCTCGCAGATTCTAGTTTCTGATAAAAACTGTCTCTGTCTTCTAATGATCTAGTTTTCTCAAGTTGATAGCAATGAACTTGGAAATTGTGTGATTGAGATTCCAGATTTTTTTTTTTTATTCTGAGAAGAAATGGAATCATTCAGAAGCAGTAATGATTGATGATTCTGTAGCTGCGCCCCATTAAGATTTTCTATGCTGAAACTTTTTGAGTATGAAAATGCGTATTCTAGATAGTGAGTGGTCTCCCAGTAGGAAATTTCCTAGGTGATACCCTGCCTGCCATTAATAGAGTGAGCTGACTTTAGAGGTCAACGGATGCCATGATCTTCGTTTTGAAACTTTGCTTTGCTTCTTGGCCGAACCTGTACTTTCATCTTCACTTTCCCATCCTTGTCCTAATATTAAAATGAAAAGCAAATTCTTCCTTAACAACTTAATCAATAAATTAAGTCCCTTGGTTGTAGTAAGACTTTTGACAGATATTCAAATGAAAATTGGACCCGTAATAATAAGCAACAGAAGCCGTATAGTACTTTTTTACGCTAAAAAGTCCAAGAAGTTCTGATATAAACAACAGAAGCGGTATCTTCCTTCATCTCATTCTCAATTATGGACTTTTGGTTGTTGAAACATGCATTTACGAGATACATCATTGGGAAAATAATAGTGAATTTTCTAACACAGCATCAAGTTTTTTTTGTTTTTTTGGCACAAACACAGCATCAAGTTTAAAAGGTTAAAAATTTGTCATAGCCGTGTTTGACCCTCAGCCTGCCTGTTTTCACTTATCTGATTTGTTGGAATTGACTGGAAAATTCCTAATCTTACCATGTCTGAATTGTGGGGCAAATTGTCCTTTCAATTAAGGGAATCTCAATTGTTCTAACAACTTTTAAGTGACTGTTTTTGACCAAAAAATCAAAGAGTAAGCATTTGTCCCTGTCTTAGCTGTCTCAGTCTCCCACTTAGTAGAATCTCCATTGGCAAATTGGTTCTTTTTTTTTTTTTTGAAAGAACTAATTTTCAAACATTTTTTTTTTGGTAAGCTGGCATCTGTCCATAAGCGGATGCAAGGTTAAAGCAAACTACAATTCAATTGCAGCCGACATGAGAATAAGTATAAATAAATAAATAAAATAAACAATGACAATTGAATAATTCATCTGTGATTTTCCATTAGAATTCTAGATCACTGCTGACATGAAAACATCCAGAACTAGGCCATCTATACCAGCCATGCATGCCAACATGATGAACAGCAATATATATATCTTTCTTATTTATGGCTTTGATGCTGCAATTGAGCAATTATTTATTTTTCCTCCTACAAGGCTACAACCCATTTTTGATCATCATCAGCTTTCATGGCTTGTGCTTCTGAGTATAAATATAATCCAAGTTAGCAGCAAGGGTTCTTCTCATCAAGCACTCCTCTGTGCCAACTCCTTCACAGTTCTCTTCAATATCAACTTTCTCTCCCTCAACTTCCTGCAAGAAACCCCAAAACACAACACCCTTGTCAATATTCATAAATATATTCCCAAAAAACCCAATAAAAATCATTATCTTCATTTAGAACACAAAGAAAAATTCAATGAAAATGGTGATTAGAAACATACCTTCTGTTGGGTTATGGCTAAAGTAGGCTCAGGTCTAGCAGCATAACTTAGCATAAAATTGAGGAGAAAGGCAGCAATCAAAAGGGTGCAGAGCTTTGACATTTTTTTCCCTCTCTTTTTGGCTTCGGGAAGAGAATTTTCAGAGATAAATACTGGTTAAATGTACAAAAAGGATCAATTTATAGAGAGACAATAGAGGAGAGAAAGATACCCTGTGATTAGGTAAGATTGAATTTGGGTGGACTTCAGGCAAATGGTCACATGATCAAAATTGCCAATCTAACCCCAACCAGTTATTTTTAAACATGTGGATAATGCTTAATTGGTTGTTAAAATTGACCTTACCAGATAGTAAGATTTGGCAAACTCTAGCATAGATAGAAATATTTTGTACATAGAGATGGAATTTCATCATAATGTATATATATAGCAAATGAATGAAAATAAGCAAATGCCATTAAGAGCATTTATTTATTATAATAAGTTAACTTTTTTTGAGATTTGATTTGGTTTGGAAAAGAAAGGAAATCTGGTAGTGGGGATTTTGCGAATTGTGTAGATTTGTAATCAGTTGCTGGAAAAATCTCTTGTAATCCAGGCTTGACCAGGTGAGATATACAGCTTGTTAATGAATATATATGAATATGACAAAACGGCCACCGTCCTCTTTTGGAGCCATTTTAAAACGTTTCCTCCCTTTTTGACTGTTCTAAATTTGTTAGCTCATTTCGGCCTTTGGGCGTATGATTATGAAGAAGAATATCACATCACCAAGAAGATTCTTCCTACAGAGTAGCGAGCGAAACCAGATGATTCAATGGATTTTATGAGCCTTGCCATGGGGCTGGGCTGACGGCCGGTCCATTGCAGATAAAGGGATCGGAAGTTTTGACCCAATATCAATGTGGGTCAAGGCCACAACATCCTTAGAAAATGGGCTAAGCCCGAGGGGCCAAATATAACCCATTTATTGTGTTTGAGCCTAGCTGGTTTCAAGCTAACTATAAATTACTGTATGAGTTTTGAATGAACAAAAGATGGACTTCTAGAATCTAGCATGTATAATGCCTCAATCATTATAACATTTGATCCATATATCTATAATTCTATAAATTCAAATTAAACCTTAAAAGCGTTTATTGAATGAACAAAGGTTGCAATATTAGGGTATGTATGTATGTATGTATGTATGTATGTATGTATGTATGTATGTATGTATGTATGTATGTATGTATGTATGTATGTATGTATGTATGTATGTATGTATGTATGTATGTATGTATGTATGTATGTACGTACGTACATACGTACTACGTATATTTTGATTCATGTACTACGTATATTTTGATTCACAGGTGAGATTGGTTTTGATAAATCGGTAGCGAAGAGGGTAGTATTCTAGTGATGAAATTGAAATTGTAACGGTGAGAATATAATCAACATTAAGAAAACATGTGTTTGTCAAATAATGATGACGATAAGATGGGAATAAAAAATGATCAATATAAAAGAGAAGTCTAAGGAGACTCTTTGGAAATGTAGGCTTCAAAATTGGGAGGGAGAAATTCCCACCAAAGTAAATTTGGGCAGTGAAAATGGTGCGGTGAGGCCGCGAGGGTCTCCCACGCAAGAAAACCCTAATGCATGTACCACATGCATCCATAAGAGGCCAAAATGGTCGGTCAGTACGTTTGGCTCCAAAACACATTGAACCGGCCATCCAAATACAGCCTTCTATTATTGCATCTAGAATTTAATACAATTAATCCTCAAGCAATAAGCAATTAAGCATGAAATGAAAACATCTTAGTTTCAAACTTTTCTTCGTCTAATGAAATAACCGGCATTAATTCTTGATATAATTAATGCTCCCTAGCCAGCCTTGAATATAACTGATAAAAGTCATGCATCAAACCCCAAACAAACAATGACAATTGAGGTCCATATTCTACAATATTCCAACTCGATCCCTTTCAATTCATTTCATGTATCTATCTAGCTATATTTTATCACACTTTGCAAGTATTTCATTATTTCATATCACCATCATACTCTTCAAGCAATAAGCTCCCACCGACTGCTATATACCATATATATACTAATAATATACAACATCAATAATGCATTGCTCTTCATCAAGAGAGAAATGTCACTCTCTATCTATTCATGCAGTACGAAACCATGTGAAGTTCATCTACTGATTCCACATAAATGAATTTTGTCGAACACTTGGTAGAAAGAGGGGCTTGAACTCACGCTCTTATTTGACTTCTTTAACCTTTTGTCACCAGGACATGGAGGGTTGGGGAAATTGCTACTACAATTCTTGAACTTGTATGTTTATAGTATGAGATATCAAAATAGAATACTGAATATATAAGTCCGATTATTATTATTATATATATTAATAATTATATAAATATACACACAAATTAGTCGTCAATTTGACCTTATCCAAATATAAAAATTATTGCTTTAAGAGTTAAGATTTTAAATAAGCAGCATCTTTTCATACTGCAGCTTCCAAGGATAATATACAATTAGATCACCCTCCTTAATTCCTTGCTTAAAGTTGGTTAATTAGTATTGTTAATTTTTAGATAGGTTGGGGTCAGCCAAGTTGGATAACCTATGATTAGACGCACTTTCACTCTTTGCTTCTCATCATTATCTTAATTTCTTCTTTTAATTAATTAATTAATTAACTTTATTCGCATTCTTGACCTTATGCCATTAATTTATATGTATCTTTCATTATACTATAATAATATACTTGTATTATTTAACTATAGAATATGGCACAATCACAAATTTACCACTGATCAAGAGCTTTCCATATAGAAAAATGGGATATATAATAATTAATAAGCCTTTTAGTATAGCTTTATGCTTATACTTCATGACATTCATATTTTTTTGTCAAATCTGCATGCTCTCTGCCATTCTAATTTGATTTACCATATGATCACTTGTTCACCTCATGTGTATATCGTTTCGTTATTAATTAATTTTACTTTAAGTCAACTATAATAATGAGTGTCATAATTCAATGGAATGGCACCTTCTATTAATTACCAGGTTAGACTGCATATATCTTGTTGGAAACCCTGAAATTCGTATGAGTGTGAATTTGACTTTGATTTCTGCATCAAGGAATTAGTATTAATTAGATTGAAAACTTTTCCCTTTCTTCTAAAATGAGCCTATAGGCCATAACTAATCAGTCTTTAACTATCAAGAAAGAAAATTTTTTATTTTACTTGTATTTTCTTTGATTAACCAAAAATACAATGGAATTAAAAACTCGAAGATGCTAAGGCCTAGGAGAGATTTATTTATTATAATTAGTTCATTAATTAGTTAAGAGAAATTCTTTTTTGGTAAAATATTTGAGAGAAATTCAGAAAACGTTATAACTAATATTATGTAGTTTTTTTATTTCCTGTCCAGCATTTAGAGTTTTGCTCTGATTAATCCGGATTCAATCTGGGTCACACACCTAGATTTGGTAAGTAAATCTACCAATGGAAGCGACTACGTACAAGTTCTCGAATTTGAAATTAACCTACTTAAATTGGAACGAGCTGCTTACCACTCGATCCAACCCAATATTGATAATATTTTATGTAATAGTAGTTTACAATCAGGTACTCCAAAAAAAGATCTTGGACATTATTGTTTAAGAATACATATTTGTATATATATAGTTTTGAAGAGCCATGTGTAAAGGTATAGAGTTCTTCTCATAGTCCTTGGTGCATTAATATCTCAACTCTTTTGCTCAGAACTTAATTTCATACTAAAAACTTGAATCATCCAAAACCTAATTTATTTCTTCCTTTATTTAAACAAATTAAAACGAACATCACATTTTTCAAAGGAAAGAAAGAAGAACTAACCTAAGACCTAGGATTCTTTTTTTGGGTAAAACACCTAGGATTACTTCAAAATTCTTTCATATGATAAAATTCTAATAGTAATTAGGCATGATATATGAAACTGTTTCTTTATGCTCAAAATACTTCATCTTTGTATAGCATTGAGGAATCTTGATCGGCGGCTGCTCATTCAAGTTTAATATATTAATATTCGATCTCCAAATGATTAGTTTTGAATTTCACAGAGAATCTCTTCACCCACCACTTGTAATGACAAAGTGTTGCTGCAAATATATGAAATCATTTCTAGTGCCGAAAAAAAAAATACCCATGAAATGATCTTTATGGTTCTTTTTGGTTAAAACCGAAACATAAATAAATTAAATTATGCTAAAATCACGAGGGAAGGCCACCCCTCTAGCATCCGCATCCAAAGCTCCAATAACAGTTTCCGGTGGGGATCTAAACACAACGAACTCATCCTCCAAATCACACTCCAGCTTGGACATAACATCAGCACAAAAATTGCCCTCCTTAAGTATATGTTGACAACTGCAAGACCACTCACGAGCCAGAAGATCCTTAACATCAGATATTAAAGCTCCTAGCGGATGCAAGGAGATATCACTTGATTGTATAAGATCTAACATAGACAAAGCATCCATCTCACAGAGCACCATTCGATATCCTTCTTCCCAAGCCAAAAGAAGTCCCAATCGAAGAGCATGAAGTTCCGCAGCAAGGTTAGAGGTCACACCCAAATGAGCAGCATAACCTACAAGCCACTTTCCCGTAGAGTCTCTAATCACCCCTCCAGCACCAGCTAACCCAGGATTGCCTCTCGATGCCCCATCAGTATTCAACTTGACTACCTGCTCCGGGGGAGGGGACCAATGTATCAAATGATCTTTATGGTTGTTTATACCTCAATTTACAATTGAGGGTAAATTGGTCTTATCGTAATTATAATCAAGATGTGTGGTTAGGATTTGATCAAAATTCCTAAAGAAACTAGGTTTCCACACCACCTCAATTCAAATTGAATTAGGAAAGTCTTGTAAATTAATTGTAAGGGCTGAAATTAATTAATTATTAATTAAATAATAATTATTTTATTGAATAATTATTATTAAAAATCCCACATGTGCCGCCCCTGCCTGGGTGAGTGGCAGAGAAAGTCAATCGGAAGCAGTTTCCTTTGATATTGCTGCCTGCCAGGGAGGCAAACGGATAAAAAGGAAAAATTGCTTGTCATCTGCCCATGAGATGAAAAATACCTCATGGACAAACATAGCAAGGCCCAAGTCGTCTCCCATATAGAGGAGAGGCCGCCCTCTGCCCTACAGAGAGATATTTTTCTCTTCCTGCAGGAAGGAGGCAGAGAGCTAAAGTTTGTCAGCAAAAGAAACATCTATGCACTTGAGAGAGGCATGAGATTTTTAACCTCACACCTCCTCCATATTGTCGACCAACCATGATGGAGAAATCGCCTAGCTTTGTTCCCCTCCCCGGGAGGTGAAACTGCAATTTGTATTTTGTTTAATTAAGGACAAAATAGTAAAATTGATCAATTGAAGAGGCTAGAGGCTGAGATTTTTTCCAAGGAGCACACCATGATGATCTTTGAGCTATGTAGATCATCTTGGTAAAATTTCACCTCATTCTGACATCGGAGTAAAAAGTTATGCCCGATTTTCAGTTAAGTACATTTTGGGGAATGAAACCAGATTCACCATGATAGAGGGCTCGAATTAACTTGGAATTTTTTCCATGATCTTATGGAGATATTCTAAGCCCACTGGTGAAATTTTGGTTAAATCTGAGATCGTTTGCAACTTTTGCATTCTTTTCAATTAAAGACATATGGCTTTCTCACCCTGGTTTAAGCCATTTTCTTAATTAATTATTATTTTCATGATTTGAAGAGCTAAATACGACTAAGTATGAGTAATTTCATGGCTTTGATGATCAAGGTCCAAATCATGATGTCAATTGGCCACTACTTAGTTAAAATTAGCTAAATTCAACACAAAAGAAGCAACGAAAGCTTGCTGCACTGTGATAGGAAGAAGGAAAAATTGTCATCAACCACCCAGAAGGTAGATTTCCATCTCCCATCCAAGCAGAGTGGCGCCCTAGTCCATATTTTGTCCTCTCCTCAGCAGTTGGAGGCAATCAGAAGGAGAAGGAAGTTTCACTGCACCTTCTTGGAAGCTGTCATCTGCATAGGAGGAGGATTTTGCCTTTCTTAGCAAGGCAAGCCCATTAAATGCTCAAGCCCATACCGTCCCCTATATAAAGGGAGGTCATTCTCAGGTTTCAGGCAGATTCCGCATCTCAGACATTTCTTCCGAGAAATGAAAAACTAGCTCCTGCAGCTACAAATTAAACTTGCTCCGCGCGACAAACCAAGCTCCGTGCTTATTTTCTCTCTGGCTCTGCGCCATTTTCACCCTGTTCATCATGAGTTCTTTACTCGTTCTTCATATTTTCCTTGTTTAGATCTTGTCTCAGGACAAACAAACACTCTTTTAGTGTTTTTATCTTGTTTCAATCTTGTCTCCGGACATACAAACACTGTACACGTGTTTTTCATTCAGAAATAACAGATCAATTTGTTATTTTCTTTTCAATTTCAATTACCATCAAAGCAGATCTCCCAGATCTGATCCAAAAAAAGAAGAGGCCCAGTTATGAGAAGTAGTTCGTGTGGATCCAATGATTTAGATGCTCCGGTGTGACTTTGATCCAGTCCCCACAATCGTTCTGATCTTTTAATCTGCTGCTCCGCGCACCAGATCCAGTTTTTACAACCTCTTTGTCAATTTCAGCAAATTGATTGGCACACCCTTATGCTGTCATAAAGAATTCTCCGTGAAAACTCTAGCAAGAGATTTTTGGCGCAACAATGGTACGTATTTTTATACTATCCAACATAAAATATGTCATTTGCCACTAACTTATCGGCAAAAATATATATATTGAACTCTTAATTTCGATTATTACAGTTCAAACATCAAATATTAAGAAACTCAAATACAAAATAATAAATAATAATAATGTAACTTGACTCCAAATTAACCGATATATATTATCTATCAGATGCTTGAAATAACATAATTTAAGAAGTAAAGACTAAGGCTGCTTTTAGTAGAGCGGTGCGATTGGCTCCATTTGAACTGAGATTGTGAGATTAAACACTGTACAAATCAGATTAGGTACTGTACAGATGAGATTATAATCAGCGATAGAAACAGAGATGTTAAGCGAAAACAACGGTGGGATGAGATTAGAATGTAAAATGACCATTAAGTGTATTAGTATTTTTAATTATATTAACAAATAACATTGATATATATTTTAATTTTATTGAACAACTTTAATCCTTAAAAAAATTAATTCACCAAAATATTGAATTTTTATATACTAACAAATAATACTTATGCATATTTTATATAATAATTAAAATTTAAATATTAAAATTATAAAAGTATTGAAAATTATTTAATATTTTTCAAAAAAAAAACTCCATTACAAAAATCCAACAAAAAAAACAAGAGGAGAAAAATAAAGAAAAAAAAGTTTCACACAAATATCACAAGAAGACAAAAAAGCAAAAAAGCAAAAAAAAAAAAAAAAAGAAAGAAGAAGAAGAAGAAAGGGGCATAGCGGTGAAAATGGTCCAGCGGAAAAATGCCGATTCACTACGAGGACATACGGGCCACATAGACCAATTGCCACTGATGATATTTACACTTAAGGGGTCAGTAGACCGATCCACCACCGTTTTGGGTCTAAACGATGGTGGACTGGTCTACTAAGGCTTGGTTTGGCATTGCGTTTGGAGATAAAAAAGCTGTTTTTGAACCCAAACGCAATACCAAATAAATCCTGGTTTGTATCAAAAGTTGATTTTGAACGCAAAAACCAAGCCAACCCGAGAAGCTAATCCTTAGGTATTTTTGCGTTTCAAAAGTGCTTTTGGACATTAAATGACTAAAATCCCCTAATTATTTTTCTCTTTCCTTCTTAACTAGCATAGCCTTTTTAGACATTTCATCCCCCAACCCATTTTTTCACATCAATACCAAACATTATTTACATTTTTCTACCGCAATTTAAAAAAACATTACTCAAAAACACTTTTTCCAAACCAAACTTTTTCAAACTACAATCTCAATGCCAAACTAAGACTAAACACAGCCTAAAGTGATGGAAAAGGAAATGTGATTTGTGTAGCATGCGGCCGGCTTGGAGAAACATTAACCGCTGTGCATATGCAGGCAGCAGGGGGTTGGGCTCTTCTGCCTTCTCTACATAGAATTAACATTTCTGGGGGTTAAATTTATTGGTATAGCATAGGAGTAATCTTCTTTTTTAACTAATTTCTTCCTCTTAATTTCAACTTTTGCAACATGAATGGATTCAATAGTTAGATCTAGACACGCTTAATTTGATTTCCCCATTGCATATATATAGTACTTTTCGCATTTCGTGTGCCATAGTTCATGATCATCAATAGTACCATATATTACCATATATTGTTATGTTTTTATTTAAAATGTAAAAGTAAAATGAGACATCATTAATCTTTCCTACCTTTTCTTTTTTCTTTAATCACTTAATGGTAGGAGGTAACATTCCGATTCTCAATTATTTTTCATTTCAAAACCTGAATTCCAACTTTAACATTTTAATAAAACATTCTAATGTCTCGCACTTAGAATTTATAGAAAAACTATTTCAATTCGACTAGTTAGTGAATGACTCTTTAAACGGTAGACCTGACAATTCGTGTTTCGTGTCGTGTTTCATGTCGTATAAACGTACATAATTTAGGAGTATATGGCCAAACACGAACACGACACGAATAACTAATCGTGTCATGGTCTTAAAAACGTTTACGATACATGTTTATTATTCGTGTACACGACACGAAACGATTAAACACGCTTTTTTTAAGCGTGTAACCAATAGCACGACACGACACGACTAATACGAGTTAAACGTTTAACACGAATAATTTAAACATGGTAAATTAGAACATAGTTTGTTCACTTTAAACATGTACCTAAGAAAAACATCCAGAATTCAACATCCAAATTCTATAAAATAATAATAATAAAACATCCAGAAATGTTTAAAAACATCCAAATTCAATTTCAGCTTGCTTCACATTTTCCTTCCAGCAGGCAGCAGCTACTAACCCCTTTACTCAATTGTTATTTGCCATTTTGCTGCAAAAATCAATACCAACAAAATCAATTATTCTAATTTCTAATTCAAAAAGTATAATGAAACTAAAGCTTACAAAGTAATTAAATTCTCCTGCTTTTGACGTCTGGTTTCACAAAGATTGATTTTTCATAGCCATATCTTATACATCAAATACTCTCGCAATGATTCCACATCATGCTACTATTGATTCATTTATCAGATACCTAATCCAATTCTCCCAACGAGAAATCAAAGACAGAAGTAACAAAGAGTCCCTTCTTCTGTGACTTGTGTTAATCGTATTCATCCTATTAGCTTTTGACTTCCTAAACAATAGGCTATAAACAAATATAACTAGAACACTCTAAACAAACATTCCATATAAAAGAAAAATCAAGCATTTGTTCTCCGCACAAAACCCATCATGAAAAATTATTTTAAAGACCAGACATTAAACAAAAAATGAATAATTAAAAAAAATTAAAGATTTGGCACAAACAGAAAAGGACTGAACTTGAGGTTCTTACCTTTCGTCGTGAGTAGTTTTTCTGTTGCAGTTGAACTTCAAATCTTCAACGTCAGAGGTTGAGGCTTTAGGGTTTGAAAAAGGGGGAAAAGTGAAAACGAACAGAGAAGAGATAAGAAGAAGGGAGGAGGCTGAAGAATAGAAAAAATTAAAATGGTTAATTTAGGGTTACTTCGAGTCTTCGACGGAGGAGAGGAGGACTGTTAAAAAAATTGGGGATTTTTAATTTAGGTTAGGGTTTGAAAAGGGGGAGAAGAAGAGGGAGGCGGAAGAAGAAGAGAGGAGGTCGTGGAAGAATAGAAAAAAAATGGTTAAGGAGAGTTAGGGTTAGGCTTATATACTAGGTTAGAATTACCAAAAATATCCCTCAAACTTTTTTAAAATTACTGAATATTAAGAATTTCTCTATTATTTTTCAAAAGGTCAAAATGGTATTTTATTGTAACCAAACTAAACGTGTTATAGTGTTAGCAGTTAAACGTGTTGACATGGATAACACGACTAACTTAACGTGTTATCTGTGTGACACATCGTTTTAGCCGTGTTTTATACGGTTATGACACGAAACACGTTTTTCCTTAATCGTGCTGACACGATTAAACACGACACACGTTAAGACCAAATACATATACGGTAAAACCCGTATCGTTCCGTGTCGTACAAACGTGTCGTGTCAAAAATTGGCAGGTCTAAATTGTTTGTTACTATTTTGGAGTGAATTTGGGAAGAAAATGGATAAGGAAAATATGAAAATGACCATTTTTGGGGCTGACGGAATCTAGAATTTTTCAGATTCCGGTGACCTCAAGGGCTGCAGGAAGAAAAAAAAAAGACTGCTTGGGCCCGGCGCTGGCCGGCCCAAGCACCAGCCATGCGCGCTGGGCCAACGCGCGGCCCAGCGGGTTTGGCTAGGTTTTGGGCCTGGCCAAGCCCAATTTTTTTTTTTTAAAATAATAATTAAATAAAGGAAGAATGGGCTAGGCCCAACTTTAAAAAAAAAAGAAAAGAAAAAGAATATGGACCTAGGCCCAATTATAATATAAGGAGGAAGAAGGAAAAAGAAAAGAAAAAGGAAAGAAAAAGGAAGAAAAGGAAAATAAGAGAATTAGGAGGAAAATAATAATAATAATAAAAATAAAATAAATAAGTTTGAAATAACAAATAAGTGGCTGAATTATTAAGGAGAGCAATTACGGTTTTGCCCTTAGGTGAGTTAAATTACCAAATTACCCATCAATTAGAAAATCGGTGAACCCGACCATGTTTGTGGTGTGAAATAATTCGAATTACGTACCAAAATTTTGGTAAGCGGTAAAAAGATCGTTTTACCCTCGGAGCGGGTAAATTACCATATTACCCTTAGTTTAGTAAAAGTGTACTAATCTTTTCCGTTGAGCTGCGTTTTCGAATCCGACTTACTAGTACCAACAACTATAACACGTAAGAAATGTCACCGTACTATAAGAGAGTATATTACCGAAATACCCTTGATGGGTAAATTACAACTTTGCCCCTAGGATAGGGATTCGAGGAATTTGACCCCTTTCGGTCATGTAAGG